>PVLC010030693.1:0-19313 GCA_004027655.1 Graphiurus murinus
TCTCTCTCTCTCTCTCTCTCTCTCTCTCTCTCTCTCTCTCTCTCTCTCTCTCTCTCTCTCTCTCTCTCTCTCTCTCTCTCTCTCTCTCTCTCTCTCTCTCTCTCTCTCTCTCTCTCTCTCTCTCTCTCTCTCTCTCTCTCTCTCTCTCTCTCTCTCTCTCTCTCACACACACACACACACACACACACACACACACACATACACACATACATTCCCATTCCAGGCACGTTATCTTCTAGTGAATTAGTACATTTTACCTTTCCTAGACTAACATTGCTGCAAGAAACAAGCAGAATCAACTAACCTGGCAGTAATTTCTATCTGCCCTCTTCATGATTTTTGCCAACACCACTTCATAAGGGTAAGAAAAAATAACAACTAAACTCATACATTCTCTCTGTATTATCTGACCACTTCAACCCCAGAATACTTGATGTGAATGAATTCTTCGGTCCAGTGAAGGCCTTTGGGTGGCTGACTGTATGAGGACAGTTTGGCACTAAGGCAATCTTCCCAACTCAGTAGTAAATATTTGCTTCCCCAGTACATGTGGTTAGGTGATATGGACTCACCACCTTTCCATTCTATGAGACATCTGAAGCCATGATTAGAAACACCAGAGCACAGAAAGCACAAAAATTGACTCTTCACTATTTCTATATTTGTGTGAGTTGTAGCTAAATGATCTACATATTTGTAAGGTTCCTTTTTGTCATTAGGTTGCCAAGCATTCTTTTTTTTTGTACTGGGGACTGAACCCAAGGGCATTCTATCTTTGATCTATACACCCCCAGTCCTATTTTATTTTTTTAATTTTGAAACAGGGTCTCATTAAGTTGCAGAGGGTCTTATTAAGTTAGTGAGGCTGGCCTCAAACCTGCAATCCATCTCAGGTTCCCAAATACTGGGATTACAAGCATGCACACACCACCATGCCTGTCTCTGCTAAGCATTTTTAAGGCCTCTAAAGGCTAAAGTGTCCAGATTAAGGAGCTCCAAGGCATGGTCCAGTATGTTATTACAAAGCAGCAATATACACAAAATTTGTGATTGTGACATTTCAGGTATCTCTTCAAAGGACTGCTTTTTTCCTACCTGTTTGTAAAATCATTTGCAATACATAGTTTCTTTCAAGAAATTCAGTGAGTTGTGGTGTATGTCTGTAATCTCAATACTTGGAAGGCTGAGACAGGTGGACTGCAGCTTTGAGGCCAGCCTCTGGAACTTAGGAAGGCCCTCAGCAACTTAGTGAGACACTATTTTAAAATAAAATAGGGCTGAGGATGTAGCTCAGAGGTAGAATGTCCTGGGATCAATCCAAGAGGGAAGGAAGGAAGGAATTTCTTCATAAAATAGTGCCCCCTAGGAGAGAAAAAGGGAGTGGACCAAAGTGCTTTCCAAATTGGATCTGACACATCATGGTGACCATAATCACATAGGTATTTGGTATTGATGGGGGGAGCAGATGATAGAGTCAAACGGATCAGAGTTCCAACCCAGCTCTGCTACTTGTTGTGACTTGTAACTGTTCATTTAATCTCTCTAAGCCTCATCTTCTCCCGTTGGAGAAGGCTGTTTCTGTGGCATTAAATGCAATAATGCATGCAAAGCAGGGAGAAACAGCAGACACTTGTTTGCCAAAAGGAGCTCTCTTCCTTTGGAGAGGAATGGTTGAAGAAAAACTTACAGAAGAAATTACTGCTCCCAGTACTTCTAATTATGGCCATCAGCAGAATAAGAGGAGCCACTGGTTAAAATTAAGACAACATGTAACATGGTGGTGGGAGCCCAGGGTTAGAAGCAATGGACAGAGTGTTCCTGAGAGAAGAAACATCTACAGAATGTGAGAACTTTGATCTTTGGTAGCTGATGGCTAGGTGGTAGGCTATTGGAAGCAGGTATTGCTTTGTCATGCTTTGTAAGTTGGTGGCACTAGATAAGCTAGTTGGAGTCCTGGCCTCAGCGATCCTGGCTAAGTTGAGGATACCAACTCAAAATACCCTGGTATCTTTCCTTGGGGGACTCCATATGACCACAGAACTTCCTTTTTCTAACCAGCAAACAACTGTTGCTGTAGCAATAGGCTTCTTTTGCTGGACTCCCACTTACACTCGTCTTTCACTACATTACCTGAGTCTAAGCTTTTTTCCCCCCAAAGCCCCTAAATCCTCCTTCCCTTAATGGCAATCTATAATATTCCCTGCATTTTCCCAGCAAAGCCACACTTTGCAGGAAGCCTTTTCATAAACTACCTTTCTCTACTAGCTTCCAATGCCCTGACCCAGCCCTTCCTTTTGATGCCACTCTTGGAGTGAAGCTGTCTTCCTGCTGGTCTCCCCGCATCCTTTTCCATGCCATCCTGCTAGACTCTGCACATGTTCCAGCGCGCACTGTCAATGCAGAGCAAACCCAATGGCCATGGTTACTGGGAATCTGTACTCGCCTTAGGGAGGTCTATGAGGAGACACTGTACCACTGAAATGGGCTGCCTAAAGGCCAGTTCTGGTTCTGCCACTAATTTGCTGTTCCACTCGGGTAAGTGCACCCTCCCCTCCACCCTCATTGGGGCTTTATTTTCATCATCTCTAACAGGATGGAAAAGGCTAAGATTACTGACTGCTAAGGTCAAGGTTAGCTCAGAATGTTACAAGGCAAGAGCACAGATTTTGCAGTACATAGATGAGAGCCCATATCCCCACCCTTCCAACTTACACAGAGCATCAAAACGGTTCATTCAAGGCTGCATGGCCAGTATGCAGCCAAACCAGTATTTAAACTTGTGAGCAGATCTGGGAGGACTCAGCTGAGCTCTTCCCCTTTCTGGCTGCTGCTAATCCCAGGCCAATTACCAAGAGCCAATTTACCACTTTCTGTACTTTGTCAGCCTGGGCCCAGATTGCTCACCACCACCCCCAAGCAATTAGAGGTCTTTACCTTTCTTAGAAACCTCTGGTAATAGAAAAGGTAGAGGGGAAGGGGCAGAGAGATTTGAGAAGGCACAGGCTTATAGGCTAAGCTTCCACTTAACACCATTTCTTTCACACAGTTTCTTGCTTCTAAGCTTTTGGCTTCCCCCAAACTTATAAGTGTTTAGGCTTTATTATCCCACTAGATTGAAAGTTACTTATCCTTGATACTTATCTTACCAGTGTACTCACACCAGACAAAATGGCATGTATGTACAGAGTCATTGCAGTACTATTTGTGATAGAATAAGATTTGAAAGCACCATCCATAAATAAGCAACCATTTAAATAAATCATGTCACATCTGTACAGTGGAATGCTATGCAATTGTAAAAATCAATGAAGTAGCCAGACATGGTGGTGTACTCTTGTAATCCCAGTACTTGGGAGAGGCTGAGACAGAAGGATCACAGGTTTGAGGCCAGCCTCAGTAATTTAGCAAGTCCCTCAGCGACTTAGAAAGACCCTATTTCACAATAAAAAATAAAAGTGACCTGGAGATGTAGCTTGGTGGTAGAACGCCCCTGGGTTCAATCCCCAGCACCATACACACACACACAAAGAAACAAACAAAAAAACAGTAATAAGGCTTCTCAGCATGTACAAATATTGTTAGAGCTTCCTGATGTATTAAGTGTGGAACGCAAGAAACACTGTATAGAAAAGGCTATGACTAATGTGAAGAAAAAAGAATACATGTGTATATATGTTAGTTCATATGTATAAAATATTTTAGTTTTTATATACTTTTATTGGTACACTGTAATTATACACCATAGTGAGGTTCAAAGTGATACAGACACACATGCACACAGCACTTGGTGTGATTCCCTCCACATCCCACCCTATCCCCCGTTCTCCCTCCGTGTATGTTAGTAGAATTGGTAGTAGTATCTTCATATTAAAAAAAGCAAACAAATAAATAAAATGGTTGCAATATTTAAAAATAAAATCTCTTTTGAATGATATGCAAGGAACTGGTTAAGGGTTTTGTCTACACAAAAAGAAAGAAAGAAAAGAATATTCAGCTTTCTTTTATTTCACTGACAGACAGCAAGGACATAGAAGTTCTGTGTTCTTCCTTAGCACAGAAAGTAGTGGGAGAGAATTTGGAACTGTAGTCCTTGCAGTAGTGGGTAGCAGAAAGAGTGGGCTTCTTGGTGCTAGGATAAGAAGAGGTCTTGCTTTGCCCATGACTCTCCTAGTTTTAGTGCTGAAACTCCTGGGAAAACTAGATAGTAGGTCATCCTGTTCCTCATCCTTCTCGGGCAGCCCTTAGGCAGTCAGAGAGGGAAGATCCCAGTAGTGGCATGGGTGGAGCTATGATACCAGTCCCTATCTCCCCACCCACAAGGGCCAAGAGACCCACAGGGTAGCAGACAAGGAAATTGAGGCTCAGAGAGGTTAAGTGATTTGCCCAAGGTCACACAGCTAGTAAGTGCTGGAGCCAGTCTGTCTGACTCCTGCCATGTCAACTGGACCCTGGGGAATGTAAAGCTTTCAGTGAAGCAGCGGGTCTGGCCTTTCTTAAAGCCTCAAACACCCGGAGTTGCATTTTAACTAAATCAAACACTGTTGCTCTGAATCAACTTTGGCAGGCCTGTGTTGAGAAACGGCTTTCTTCCCATCGCCCCCCCACCCCCAAAGCAAAGAGAATAGACGTACTGGGTTTGGGGATTGAAGGAGCCATAGTGGGAGGCCAGTGCTCACTTGAGGAGTGATCGTCCCCCGACCCAACTTGATTCAGGCTCCCTCTCAAGAGCACTGTGAGCAACTAAAAAAGAAGAGGAGCCAGCAAATAGCAGGTAGGGGTGCTTGTCATAGGCTTACCTGTTTTTTGATTGGGTGGGGGTGGAATCTAATTAAGCTATGTAATAGGGGCTACTTTTGCTAGGAAAAAGTAGGGAACTCCCCAAAGTCTCATGCATCAAAAACCCACCAGGTCACAGAAAAAGGTACAGCAGTTTGTAGAAGCTTTGCGAACTTGGAAGGCACACAGAATGGGCGACAGCAACAGCTGTACTTGCCCTTTCACAATTAAGCAGCAGGAAGGTGTTAACTAGGTATAAGAAATTGGACTACTATGCAGACCCTGCTGAGATAGTTTATGGAAGATATTTTATAAATATGGAGCAAGGGAAATGCTTCCTTTAGCTGTTGGCAATTAATTTATACACACTGCAAGGTTTGGTGGCTCATGCCTGTAGTCCCAGTGCTTGGGAGGCTGACACAGGAGGATTGCAGGTTTAAGACCAGCCTCAGCAACTTTGTGAGACACTGAGCAACTTAGCCAGACCCTGTTTCAAAATAAAAATAAAAATTTTAAAAAGGGCTAGGGGTGTAGCTCAGAGAGGTAGAGCACTCCTGGGTTCAATCCCTAGTTTTAGAGATAGATAGATAGATAGATAGATAGATACATACATACATACATACATACATACATACATACATACATACACACATACATACTGAGTTGTAGAGAGCATCAGGGAGAGAGACTATACATGCCAGGGTTTGGGAGATTCTGGGAGAAATAGACTTGTGTATTGCATTATCCAAGAGGAACCAAAAATGAAGGGGAAGCAGAATTTCCCAAAGCTCTGGGCTTTTCTGTGAGTTCCACTGCAGTTTGGGCAGGCATTATGTGTGAACTCTGTACACAGAACCTGAATTCCCTCTGCTTTGGAGACCTGCTTTCATGGGGTTTTAATGAAGCCTACTGATCCCTGTGGGGATTGAACTTGGGACAATAGACTCATATTCACTCCCACTACAAAACAGACAGCCTTGAGAATTTAACAGTAGAGACTGCACTGTTATTTGGCTGTTTTTTATTTTATTTTATTTATTTTTGTACAGGGGATTGAACCCAGGGGCATTCTACTGCCAAGCTACATCCTCGGCACTTTTTATTTTTTTAATTTTGAAACAGGGTCTTGCTCAGTTGCTGAGGCTGGCTTGGAACCTGAGATCCTCCTGTCTAAGCCTCCCAAGTACTAATATTACAGGTGTGCACCACCATGCCTGACTTTATTTGGGTTTTAAAGTCAGCAGAACTGGCAGGAAAAACTAGGAGGCCTATAGTGTGTTCTGGCGTAAGAAGCATCCGGCACATATGTACAAGGATCCTGTGACCCTCTCCAACTTCTCCCTATCTGCCACATCACAGATTTTCACCACAGTAATGTAGCACGTTGGAATAAGAGGATTACAAGTATGGAATAGCTTTGTGTCTGCAAAGAAGACCACTAAGTGAAGTTTCCCATATAGAGTTCCATTCCTCATTGTCTTTATAATAACCTTAGAAATGTGTTCTTCTGACAAATATGGTAGCCCCAGGATGCTGCAAAATCTTAAAAGTGCAAAGCAAGCATGAACTATTTTATTTAAGGGGAAAATCATATTTTCGGTGATGTCTTAAAAATAAAAATAGATGGACAAGCCACTTAAAGAAACTAAGTTTCAGAGAAAGCACAGAGTCCACCAGCATAATTCTTTCACAGAACAGGTTGAGTTAGAAAATGCTTTTTACTACCTACTTCAGAGGCTATTGGGAGGATTCAAAAATGAAAGTAAAAAATATTTTATGAATTGCAAAATGTGGCATACATGGGAATTCTAATAAGTCTTCCAGTAGATCTTGGATAGCTACTTGAAAAGAACAAGGGAGCTATCCCTCTTGCTTATCATGGAAAATTAAGTCTTTAGAAAAATAAGTAGCTGGGCATCTAGCACATGCCTGTAATCTCAGTACATGGGAGGAAAAGAATGACAATTGTAAATTTGAGGCCAGTCTCAGTAACTTAGCAAGCCCCTCAGAAACTTTGTGAGATCCTGTCTCAAAATAAAAAATAAAAAAGGACTGAGGATGCAGCTCAATGTTAGAATGTCCAATCGCTCATATCAAGAAAGAATAAGAGAGAGAGACAGAGAGACAGAGAATGTGAATTACTATTTGCCTCTTAGAGGAAGCTCATTAACAGTTCTAGTACTGAGTATTCAGAGCTATTCACAAAGCACATAATTCTTAGCTATCTACAGTCTATGATCTTGTCTTCTGGGACAATGTTCGGAGGGGGTGGGCTATGTGCTCATTCTGTCCTATACATACTAATTAACCAAACACTCCCAGTTTCCTTGTCATGGGGAGAGAAAGCACAGAGTCCACCAGCATTTTGTAATTGCGGGTCTTTAAACAAAGTAGCGGAAAATGCCCAAGCTTCAAATTTACCTTCTGGAAATTGGAGATGACATTTCACATGGTCATGCTGAGGGGGCAATGAGATGTTATCTGCAGACTGGAAAGCACTGTGCAAGTTCTCACAGGGGATAGGCAAGAACTCACCCTCCAAGGCATCTGTCTGCAGAATGTGTGTGCTTATTCGCTTGCTTCTTCTAATTTTCCTCCCAGGTCCTTGTTCAGTTTAGCAGCCCCAAGCTGGTAAAGATTGTTTTGCATGCGTATATTTTATTGACTTGAAGAAATCTATTGATTGAGTTTTAGCTTCTGCCTATTCGAACTGGCTCCCTGAGGCTGCCCCTGGGTTTTAAAATAAACAATAGTTTATTCAGAAATAGTGGTTGGGTTAGCAGGTAAGCTTCCCTGAAGGGGGATAGAATTTAGAAAGAAAAGGACCACAGGCACTTTGCCTTCTCTGAGATCCAGGCTCAGGTATTTTTAGATGTTCAGAGTTGATAACATAGAGCCTGTGTTTAGAACTTAATAACTCTTATTATGGCATTCTAACCCTTCTCCCTATTTACACAAATCACATCAACATTTATCTGTTCCCAAATTGATAATATGTATCTCACATATACAGGATTCTCACTCATGAGTTTTGAACTCATGCTTGGCAACTTTCTCTGGCATCACAGTAGGTAAGGTTCTGAAGGTGAAAACTCATTGCCTATGCACCTGCAAACATGTCTTGTCACTTAATTTCCTTCATTTAATTTGTTGCTAACACTTCAAAGTCACAAAACTTTCCACAAAAAACCTGAAATGACAATTACAAATGAAACTTCTGTAAACATTTATGCACAGATTTTTGTGTAGGCATGAGTTTTCAATGCATTTGGGCAAATAGCAAGAATTGCAATTGCTGGATGGTATATTTGATTTTTTAAGAACCTGCCAAACTGTCTTCAAAACTAACTACTGTTTTGCATTCCTACCAACAATGCATGAGAGTTCTTGATGTTCCACATACTTGTCATCATTTAGTGTTATCAGTGTTTTGGAATTTAGCCATTCTAATAGTTGTGTAGTGGTATTTCATAGTTTTATTATGCTTAAACTTTCTTTTGTAACTGGGGATTGAATACAAGAAAATTCTACCTCTGAACTACACCACAGGCCCCCTTTTTTGTTTTTGTGGTACTAGAGATTGAACCCAGGGATGTTCTACCTTTGAGCAACACCCTCAGCCCTTTTTAGCTTTTGTTTTGAAACAGGGTCTCACTAGGTTGCTGGAGAGTCTTACTAAGTTGCTGAGGCTGGCCTTGAACCTGCTGATCCTCCAGTTGCAGTTTCCCAAGCACTGGGATTACAGGCATGCACCACCATGCCCAGCTACCCCCAGCCCTTTTTATTTTTTTTTATTTTGGAACATTGTCTTGCTAAGATGGTGAGGCTGACCTTGAACCTGTGATTCTCATGACTCTGACTCCCAAGTACTGGAATTACAGGCCCTTGCCACCACACCCAACTTGTTTTAACAAACTTTTAAAGTTATTTTCTTAATAATTGCTCACAGCTTACAATATACATCTTATAAGAATTCACTTCAGATTTTTATTAATGTAGTTACAGTGAGATACAGAAACCTTATTCTATATAACTATTATTTTGAATGGTCTCCTGACTGGTGGAGCTGGGCTGGGATCCCCTGAGTTGGAGGCAGGTGCTGACTTATTGTCAAAATTTACCAATCTGAGCTATGAAGATTTACACTGAAAATTGGATGAGGTTGGAGCCATAATGATTCGATTCTTTCACTTCTGAACACTTGTGCATTGACAATACCTGAGCTTTTCCAGGGGACATTTTATATCCAAACCATAACAATAACCTTGCAATTTTCATAAGTTGTCAAGAAGGCTCAGGTAAATTGTGATCGCTATGAACTGACTTTTCATTTGACATATAGAGGTTCTGTCTATTAGTACTACCTGGATGGTTAGAGAATTGAACAAAATGTATAGATGTGATCAGGGGCTGATAGTGGCAAAGAAATGTTTAAATCAGAGTCCCAAACTCTAATGCCTGCAGGAGTCGGGTACCCCATCTGGAACAGGCAGCTGCTACATGTTTCTAACAGATTGTCGCCATATGAGAATAATCCCACTGTTGCTACATGTTCTGATTTTTTAAAAAGAAACAGGAAATCTGGATTTCTATATGGAATCTTCTGCCTTTTAAATATTATCCACTAATTAACCTTTGAAAAATACTAGGTAGGCCAAACAAAACATTTCTACCACCACTCAATAATGAATTCTAATTTAGATGATGGAGGATATTTGTAGTAAAGCCTTGATTTGGTTGATTTAAACTGTCTAGCCCTTTTATCCAGTAAGTGCGGGTTTGGCTCCACCTTGGTGGGGATGAGTACTTCTCTCACATAGCAGTCTCCCATGATGGTATATACAAAAGGCGCTTTAGATAAAAGAGGAGAAACTCCAGTGTAGTGAGTGAGGTGGCCTAGGGGAGGGTGGGGGAGGGTAAGGGAGAATTAATGAAGGAAACATTCCATTGACCTTAAGTACATATGTCAGAATACCATTGCCAATCTCAATATCATGTTTGGGGAAGGGGAGGGAGTGGGGGGAAGCTCACTAAGTGCTGTGTGCATGTATGTCACTATCACTCTGAACTACATGATGTTGTGAGACTACAATACACCAATAAAAGTATATTTTAAAAAAAAACATGATGGAGAATGTCCTCAATGGCAAAAATGGTCTACTTGATGCTTGGTTGGGGCTAGTTTGTTCTAACTAGAAAATATAACTAGAAAATCGGTACTCAGACTATGAGATATGTAAAGAAAATAACCAGAAGGTAAAAGGTGTCAGAAGGTAGTTGCCTTTTGATTCCCTTTTTATGTGCTTGCCTCCTCATTAGATCAAGAGTCCTCTGAGGGATTTGGTATAGAATTAAGATTTGGTTCTAAGAGTGTTAGGAAGCTATTGAAGACTTGTGATCAGGGAAAGGACATGATACAACTTAATATTCTAAAAGGAACATTCTAAAAGAGCTGACCAGAGTAGTATCCTGTCTAGAACTACCACCTGGATACTTTGAGAATATCTGTCTTTATTGAACTCAGACTTTCTCCCACCACTTGTGCTTTCTTAGCAATGTTCATATATATATATATATATATATATATATATATATATATGCATATATACATATATAATGTTATCATTCATATATATATATATATATAATTTTTTAGGGGTTGAACTCAGGAGAATTCTACCTCTCAGCTACACCACCAGCCCTTCTTATTTTTTATTTTGAAAAAAGGGTTTCACTAAGCTGCTGAGGCTGGCCTTGAACCTGCAATCCTCCTCTCTCAGCCTCCCAAGCACTGGGATTACAAGCATGCACCACTGCGCCCAGCCTTAGGAATATTTATATTCATGTGGTCATGTTTCTCCCTCCCACCCCTTACCACAAATGGAGACATTCTTCATGGTTCACAGGCTCTGTACCCTAAGAACCTAGAATAGGTTATAAAAGGGTATATATCCTAAGAACCATCTTGAGTGCCATTATACAAGGGTAACCAATTCCACCAATTCCTTTTTCTGACTAAACTTTCTTGTGTTCCTATCTAGCCTACAGCCATTTCTTAAATATGTGGCAGAGGGGGGAGTCATCTATATGTCTGATCTTCCTGTCTGAAAGGACAAGTAAAATGGTCTTACAAATAAGTCTAATCAACTGCCATGCTTCTATCTTTCAGAAAATACTGAAGGAAGGACCTCTGCTGAAGAACTGTAGCTCCTTCAAGAGATGGAAACTTAGATATTGTCTGATTCAAGGACAGACACTCTACTTTTCGCACCATCCCTCGGTAATGTATAGGATCTTATCAACTGAGTTAGTGGGTGGGAGCTAGGAAATACTGGAGTGAGGAGATTACCAAGAAGTAAAGCCATGTTGGCAAGTATTAGAGTGGAAGTTGAAACCCTCTATTCTTCCTTAAATTGACCTTTGGGAACAAATAGGGGACACTTTTCTCTCCTTTCCACTTCCTGTTTCTCTTCCCTTCCATAGATTTCTCAGTTAGCTTCTGCACTCAGAGCCAACTACATAATTTGTGAGGCCTAGAGAAAAATGAAAATGTAGGGCCTTTTATTAAATAGCAAGGTACTAACCTATTTATTAAATAGCCATTAATGGTATTAACATATAATGCTTTATATTTATGCTAAGATAAGCAATGATGTATGGCATTTTAAATTTGATCTTTAACATCATTTGAAGTAAAAGAAAAATGAAATTTCAAATAATTAGTGTGGATTTTACCATTCATCTGCACAGTGTATCATGCCAGTTTTAAATGCAAATACATGAGCATTTGACCTGTTTAAAGCATCACCCAAATCCTACAATTTGCATTTAGTAGCTCACGCATGCATATGTGTTTTGTTCTCACCACTACTCAGAACTTCACAATAGATTAGTTCAACTGTTTTTGTCTCACTTTTTGATATTTGCACATTCTAGCACCACTGTCTGACTCAAAGGAAAAGGAACTATGTCTCTTGCTATCTTTTCCTTTCCTTTGATGTCCTCATTTTCAGCATAAATAGTTGGCTAACACTGTGAAGGAACATGAGTAAGAAAGAATACAATAGGACTCCTTGGTTATTCCTATTTCCCAGAACACCACTGCCTCTTTTCTGTTTGTTCCAAGTTCTGGTTCTGACAGCATATGTGGCCTTTGGGGGCTATTCGTTCCTCTGCTTACTCAGTCATTGATGTAACACGCTTACCTTGGACTTGCTTTGAGTTTTGCTGAATTTCCACATGTGACAGGTCCTCTGAAATTCTAGTGCTACGACATAACAAATGCAAACAGAGTAACAAGACATGGGTATTGTGCGTGTATCCTTTGCTCACATGACTCAGTGTCCCATTTGTCTTCATTTACAAGACACAAGCTCAAAGATAAAGTCATTAAGAATTTCAAGATGGCAATAGTAAAGTGTTAAACCATGCATGGGGCTCTTCTAAATATGGGTCTCTGTGCAACTGCACAAGTTGCAGACTGGTGAAGCCAGCCCTGTCTGTATCAGTAGTACTGACTTCCTGCTGCTGGCTGGGTAGTATCTACTATGTCCAATGCACAAGGAGATACAGGCCACAAACTGGATGGGCTTCCATCCAACAGAATAGAAGCTAATAACAATTTGTACTACTGGGACTCAAGCTGGATCACATCCTGCTATCTCCTCTAGCATTAACTTTTATATTAGAATAATTGCAAATGAACAAACCCAGGCCTTCCTCTAAATCCATATAAAAGTTTTGGGAAAAGTTGTCTTTAGATTTAATTTGGCTTTATTTTTTTTAACTTATCACATGACATATCCACAAAAAATCATGTCGCTAAATAAATCCCAGCCCTCAGGACAAATAAATGATTGGATTGTGACTGTCTTGTATGTGTAGATATATGTGTGTTTTCCTTTTAATGTCCCTTTGCCTCATTAACCAGATGGCTCTTTGTCCCTCTCCCTCTTATATCTTTCCAGTTTGTACACTTCGAAACAATTAATCTGTCTCAAGCCACCGTGGCAGAAAGCAGCTGTAGAAATCTTTGTCACAGTTTTTGTGTAAGTAAGATGGGGAATGGCTGAATGAGCAGGGGCTGGGGGATACCATTTGTTCCTTCTCTGGACATTATGTTTCCCAAGGCTCCTTTGATCTCAAAGTGTTATTATTAATACAAGCATTTTCTACCAGCTCATTGATGGGGGGCAGCTTTATTCCATTTTACCAGCCTGCTATAAAACTAAGCTGATTGCAGTAGGCATGGTGTGTGTAACTATTACAAAATTCAGTCAGTCCTCTTGGTGAAGGTGATTTAGAAGAGTATCGGCAGAGTTTCAAGAGACTGATAGGAAGTATCATAGAATTTATCAGGATAATAGAGTTAAATTACATCCCCTCCTTTGATTCATCAGATAAGAACCTAAATCCAAGTGAAATATACTACATGCTGAGATTACCGATGAGAGAACCTCAAAGAAAGCTGAGGGCTTTCTAAGGAAGTGTTCAAGGGCTTAGAGTGCCAGAAATATCATGTGGCTTTGGTCATTCAAGTGAATCGAAACCAGAAAATTCACTGAAAATAGCAGGGCCATTCACCCAGGAATCTTCTACTCATCTCCTCCCAGAACTGTCTTGTCCTAGCCTCAACGGTGGGTTATGGAGACTAGGGGTCCTCTTTAGCAGGCAAGAAATAGTATTTAGTATACTGGAAACCTGTAGACCCAATACTCTTTCCATAGCTGGTTCATTTTCTATCCTCCATTAAAAGGAGAGCAGATGGATCTAAGAAAGAGACTAGCTACCATTTCTCTCTCATTACATCACACTTACCCAGGGAAAATTTGAGGGTTCCAATTAATGGGTTGTTAGTTCTGTTTATCACCTTTGGGCTTACAGGCTAAAGTTTGTGGTCTTCATACTGTCAAGGAATCTCAAGGGCTAGACTGTTTCTTAGCCTCTCAAAGGACAGAGGAACTCCACATCAGTCCCAGCTAAAGAATATGTCTGAACCAAATGAATGGCTGTGATCATAGGCTCAACTAGCTCCTATACTCATCTGCCACAGAATCCTGCTGTGTTATGTGCAAAAAGAATAAAATTGCTTATTGGTGTGATGAACTCTCACTTCAAGATATGAGGTGTTGATAGTAAAAGCAAGTGGGGTGGTTTAAGTCATCTATTGACTGGTGCCCTATCTATTTAGGCACTCTGCTTCCCTCTGGGAAAGGAGCAAGTTCTGCCCATGGTCTATATTTGCTAGACTCTCAGCATGCCTTTGTTATTATTCCTGACTGGGTTCTTGAACCAGGCAAGATTGAAAAAGACAGCTGTAAGATTCTCTTCAGGTTGTCCATACCCATAAGAAAGAAAGAAACTGGAATTTTGGACACATTTTTCTCTCCCTAGACAAAAAGAAGCACATCCTGATAAGAATATATACTTTTACCACTTTAGACAGACAGAAAAGCAGTAAGCAAGTAAGGTTTACAGGCAACCTCTCTTGAGTAATAGACAATGCATGGCTTGATGTTTAAGAACATGGATTCTGGAACCAAAGAATCTGGCTTTCAATTCTGGCTTAGCTTTTTACCTGCTGGGTGACACTAGGAAAGTCATTTAACTCTTTTTGTCTTAGTTTTCCTGGCTATGAAATGGGAAAAATAACAATGCCCATCTCGTGGGTTTGTAAGGAAGATTGATTGAAATAATACACTGAAAATGAGTTAGAATAGTGCCTGGAACATAGGAAGTGCCATTAAAGCCTTAATTATTACTATTATCATCATTCTTTTGTGTGCATATCTAAGGAGCTGTGACTAGCTCTTATATTCAAGAAGTGTCTTGGGTTGTGCCTGGTAGATCTGTCTAGTTCCTTAAAGAGATCACAGACTCTGCTTGGGGGAATAGTTGTAGACTGAGAACCAACTAATAAAGTGACTTTTTGTTTAGGTTATCACACCACAACGTAAAATCACCCTGGCCGCACCTGACCGGAAAGAAATGGAAGACTGGATTAACATCATAAAAACTGTCCAACAGGGAGAAATTAGAAAGGTAAGGGAAATAGAGAATTCACACAACTTTCATGGGTAAACATGTAATCATCGATTGCATTAGTTAAGCCACCTTTCATACAGGGAAATAATAAAATAAAAGCATAGACCATCAGGTCAGGATTTGTAGACAGCTATTGTTAGGAAACCTGTTTAAAACTATTCTTGAGTAGGAATAATTTATTTTGACTCTGGTAAGTATGTGCTTTAGATACCTCTATACACATCCACTTGATATGTAGATATCACTTCCTGTCTTAGCATTCTCACTGTTATAATCCAAAGACCTAACCACATAACTTAGAGGAAGGAAGATTTATTCACTCACAGTTTTCCTTGGAGATTTGGGGTTCAGTCCATGTGAGGCAGGGGACTACAGATCTCAAGGCATGGCAGCAGGAAGCAGAGAGAGAAAGAGAACAAGGCTTCACTTTCACATCATGGAGGCCAGAAGCAAGAGGGAACATGGGGAGAAGGAACCATATATAATCACCATGGCTGCATCCCCAGGGCCCCACCTTCTCCAGCCACACGCTATCAGCCCAAGCCACCACCCAGGCGAATCCATTACAATGGAGTTATCCACTGCTGAGATTGTAACCAAGCCCTGATTCCGACATTGCCACCCCATTCTATTTCCAAACTAGTATACTGTCCAATGAATGAGGCACTCGACATGTATATAAGCAGCTAACTTAAATGCCTTTGTGTTTGGAAAGCTGCAATCAGCCATCTTGACTTGGGGCTGCGGAATACTATAGTAACAGCTACGGAAACTGAGGCTCAGAAAGAATCAGACCAAGGGGAAATAAATAATCAGTAGTAAAACCAGGATGTGAACCTAGGCTGCATGATCCTAAAGACTGCATCCTTAACCTCTGTGTAATTCTACTTCTCTGTTTTATGTTCATCACAAACAAAACACAGAGGAAATAACAAAGATCAGTCTTATCAGGGTTTATTTCTTCCAGGGTTCTATTTTTTCCCAGTAACACTAAATCTCTGACCACTGCTCTCTGCAACATGTGATGCTACCATTCAAATTCTGGGCTACACCCTCAACCTGCTCTTCTATAAATCGACCAATGTAATTTCCAAGAGAGGAGGGGTTTGTGTCATTTAGTTACTTAGAACTACAATGGCCAGCACATATCAGAGGCGCAATAAATATATTTTGAATGAACAAGTGAATCAGATGGCAAGCTTGGACCAGAGTTTAGAGAGGGAATAATACTTGGTTCATCCTAAAGGAAATTCCTTCTATGACATTCTTAGAGCTAAAATGGAAGATTAATACAGCCTTTAGGGGAAGGATTGGGGAGAGAAGGAGAATCAATGAAGGAATCATTTCCATTGGCATTATGTACCTATGTGAAAATACTAATGCCGATCTCAATAGCATGTATGGGGAAGGGATGAGAGTGAGAAGGGAGCGAGGGTGCATCTTGGTTCAGTAATAATGTGGTTTAGAAATAAAAAGAATGCTATCGTGCTGGGCATGGTGGTACACACCTGTAATCCCAGTACTTGGGAATCTCAGACAGGAGGACCACAGGTTCAAGGCCAGCCTCAGCAATCTAGTTAAGCCCTGTTTCAAAATAAAAAATAAAAATAGATTGGAGTGTAGCTTGGAAGTCAAATGTCCCTGGATTCCATCCCTAGTACAACAACAACAACAACAATAATAATAATAATAATAATTATCGTCCCCCAAGCTGGACCCTCAACCGTGAGGCCCCAAAGGAGACGATAACTGAATGTTGCTGGTTCAAACTTCTCTTTATTATACCTCTCTCTCTCTCTCTCTGGGATCAAGGACACTACCCAAGCAGTAACAGTTACAGTACAGAAACCGTCTCTCCAAATAGTGCCTTTCCAACAGACTCCCAATAACCCCTCTCTCCAGCAATCAACCTTCCACCAGCAACCCACCAACCACCAGCAACCAACCACTCAGCAACCACCCGCCTTCTCCTCAAAACCTCTCTCCAGCAACCTCTCTTGCTAGCGAGAGGCGGAGACTCTTAAAGCCGCGCAGGGCCTGAGCCAAGAGGTGCCTCATATAGCTCTCACCTGGGCCGGCCACAAGCCGGATGTGCTGGTGCATGTGCTCTGGTGTAGTGCAGCCCTAGGATGTTACCACCTGCAGCCACTTCTGGCACTCTGCCAGGCGCCATCTAGAGGCGGGGTCTTTCCTGCCGGGCTAAGACCCCGACAAATAATAATAATAATAATAATAATAATAATAATAATAATAATAATGCTATGGAGATAACATCTATCCCCACTCCCCTGGGACTTCTCAGGCTTTTAACCACTTAATCGCATAAGCATACATTCTGCTACCTATGGCCATGGTGGAGGGACATGACAAGTTAGCTGGCCTAGGTCCTTTTTACATATCATTAAAACCTCTCCCAGGTGTGCAATGTACATGCTTCATCGAGAGATTCATTGCTAGCATCTGATGGTCCCTCATATGACTTAGCATTAAGCATTTAATTTCTTTGTTTTCTTCTGTCTATTCTGATGGAGAAGTACATCTTCTACCTGGCAGTGAAGCCACTATGGCATAGCATTAGAGGTAGCCATGGAAAGTTGTAAATTATGTGCTCCTTGTCCCTCCTTATCACTGTGAAGCAATCTCTTTCCTTCTTTTGGCTTACCTCTACTCAAACTGGAATGAACACTTCTTAAAAATCATGTAACATTTTCAATTTGGCATAAAAGGTCACATGGGATATTTTGAATCTTAATTATTCATCAAGTAATACAAAAAGAAATGCTAGAGAAAGTCATCAGAGAATCAATGTGCCATTCCTATCTCCATTGAATTAAACACCTAAGTATTGACTACTCAGCCCAAAGTAGATAGGAAAAACAATCTGCCTGTTTACTCTCTTGGAAGAGTTGTGAGTATCAGGTTGTAATCACAACCTCTTTGGAGCTGCTCCAGGAACCTAAATCTGTTAAGGAACTCTTTTAGCAGATAGAGAAATCTCACCACCAGCATCTTAGCTATTCATCTTGCCCGAGGCTTAAACAGCCAAATATGCTTTTTCCCATATGCACCTTATCTCTAACAGTCCTTTTTATCCTCTGTCACCACTAGTGCCTGACAAATGAGGTGAGGGAAGATTAATCATGTATTTAGTGGTCTATTAAAGTAGTGACAAAGTAATTGGATAATCGATTGAAAACTAGTCAGTACATATTAATGAGCCAGCCTATACTAAGTGTGCAGTTCTATTCCCTAGACCGTTGAAAAGTGGCATAATCCTGACACATGGCCTTGATGAGCTGTTAGGTAGTTGGGAGGCAAAATATACACACAAGAAACAGTTAAATGACAGTGCTCAAGATAAATAGTTTTCAGAGATGTTATAAGGCAAGGCGTGATTGATTGCTGGATGAATAAAACAGACAATAAAATGGTCCAGGATTTCAGTGGAGAAACAGATAAGTAGGCTGCAGTCCTCTGGAAAGAATTAATAGAGCAGAGACTTGAGAATGACCTGGAAAGATGGATAGGATTTTACTGGTGGCAAGGGATTGGGGAAGGGGGAAGTTCAGAGGAGGGAAACTGAACTGGTATAATAAAAAGCTGAGTGATAGGAAAATAGAACCTTCTTGGAATACAGTGAAAGGGGGCATTCATTTCCCTAGAAGGGTTTGAGAAAGTAAGACTTGATGATGGTGGAGGTTCTTTGATGGCAGGATGAAGAGTGGGGAAGATTTGCAATATGATCCAAATTCAGTTGAAGAAGGATTGAAAAGAGAACAGAGGTGTTCAGAGGCACACTTTAGAAATAAAAGATGGAAGCTGAGCATGGTGGTGCACACCTGTAACGCCAGTACCTGAGAGGCTGAGATAGGAGGATCACAGTTTCAAAGCCAACCCCAGTAACTTAGTGAGACCTTGTTTCAAAATAAAAATAAAAATAGATCCTGGGGTGTAGCTCAGAGGTAGAATGCCCCTGGGACTAATCCCCACTACAGAGAGAGAGAGAGAGAGAGGGAGAGAGAGAGAGAGAGAGAGAGAGAGAGAGAGAGAGAGAGAGAGAGAGAGAGAGAGAGAGAGAATGGATCAGACAGGAGGAAAGCTAGAAGCCAGAAATTCAGAGAGGAGGCTATAAATTAAGTCAAGCAAGAGAGAGTTAAGCCCCAGAATGAAACTAGTACAAATAGTAGATTCTGAGTTGGAGGCAGGGGAGAACCTAAATATGAAAAAGAGGCAAAGAGTATAGCTCAGTGATAGAGCACTTGCCTAGCATGTGAGAGGCCCTGAGTTCCATCCCTAGTATTACAAAATGAAAGGAAAGGAAAAGAAAGGAAAGGAAAGGAAAGGAAAGGAAAGGAAAGGAAAGGAAAGGAAAGGAAAGGAAAGGAAAGGAAAGGACAGGGAAGGGAAGGGAAGGGAAGGGAAGGGAAAGGAAGGGAAAGGAAGGCAGAGAGAGAGAGAGAGAGAGAGAGAGAGAGAGAGAGAGAGAGAGAGAG
>PVLC010030694.1:0-19336 GCA_004027655.1 Graphiurus murinus
CTTCCATCAAGCTATTTATTAAAACCATGAGGAACTTAAAAATATCTCTAGTGTTTTATTTCAAGCCTACCTCTCTCCTTGCTGATTTACTTGGAAGAGAGAAAAAGCAGCAAAGTTATTGTGTGGAGTGTTAATGTGCTATAGATTGACTCGAGGGCACATTTTACAGGCTGTGCCCTGCCCTTGTCTTTGGGTTGCTCCTTGTAAATGGCTTGCCATCTGACATGAAAAACAGATGCCAAAGAAACCCTGTATTTCTGCTTTATTAAAGAATACAAGTCTCCAAATAAGCTCTCATTTTAAAAGATAACAAATAAATAATGATGGCTTTACTGTTTGAATATAAGTTTCTCCCAATAAAATTTGAGTATCAAAAACCAAGAAAAGAGAATTTTTTTTTTTCTATGACATCTTATTACATCAGTGTTGGATTGACTCAATTTGTGACACAACCTAATAGAAACCAGAACCAGTAAGCTTCAGGAAGCTGGCAAGATCTGGTGAGCCAAAGTGGAAAATAAGGAGTGGAGTGTGTGTGTGTGTGTGTGTGTGTGTGTGTGTGTGTGTGTGTGTGTGTAAGGGATAGGCGTGAACTGCTCAAATCCAAATGGGACATTTTTTCCATAATTTTGCCCACTTAAAATTACTTACTTTAAAGGATATTGCCATTTTTAGTTTCTAATTTAAAACTTCTAAAATTTAATGTGTTTGAGAAACTATCATGAACCACATTTAGATTTATATTGGGAAAGAATTAGCAACTTTATTAAGAATATTCTCAGTAGTCACTTCCAGGGATATCTATAACACAACATGAACAGGTTGAATAGCATGACCTTTGGAGTCAAATAGACTAGAATTCAAATCCTAGATCTATTATCACAGGTTTTATGACCTTGGACAGCTAAATAGGTCCTCTAAGCCTTAGTTTAAAAAAAAAAAAAAAAAAAAAAACCAAAAACAAAATTAGACTTATAAGTCTGAGTAGGCTAGTTGCTTGAAAAACAGCCATCAAATTTTAGTTTCTTAAAATGATAAAAGTTAATGTTTCGTTCACTCAAGGACCTAACAAGGGTATTCCTGTGTGTGGACAGCAATCTTGAGTGTTGTTTTCTCCAGGTGGCAACTCATTGACTCAGGTTCTTTCCAGATTGTGTCTTCACTCTTCACATCCTTAGAGGGCTCTGGGGAAAAAAAGCATGGAGAATGGTACTTGTCTTAATCAAGGCTTTCCAGAGAAACAGTGTGTGTGTACGTGTGTGTGTGGTTTCAGGCTCATGATTTTTTGTTTGCTTGTTTTTATACTTGTATTGGTGCATCATAATTGCTAATGTTATAATCTTGAAAGCCTGAGAACCAAGAGGGCCACTGGAATAACTTCCAGTCCATGGCTGAAAACCTGAGACACGGGTGGGGATGGTGGAGATATTATAAGTCCTGGGGTTTGAAGGCGTGAGAATTGGGAGCTCTGATGTCTAAGCATGGGAGAAGATGGATGTCCTGGCTCATGAAGAAAGTACAAAATTCAACTTTCTCCTGCCTTTTTGTTCTGTTCTGAACTTCACCTAATTGGATGACCCCAGGCCTCATTGGTGAAGGTAGATCTTCTTTCCTTCGTCTACTGATTATATGCTAATATCTTTCAGAAACACCCTCATAGACACACCCAGAAATAATATTTTACCAGCTTTTCAAGCATTACTTAAACCCATTCAAGTTGGCATATAAAATTAACTAACCGTCATAGTACTTTAGAGGATTTTGTGGATCCTAACTAGAAGGGGAAAAACACTATTTCTATCCATATTCCAATGGACAGAACTCAGTCACCAGATAATTCCTAACTGGGGAGTCTAGAAAATGTGGTGCAACTGCCCAACAAGACAGTTGCTGGGATCCGGGTGAGGCAAGCCAAGTGCCCAGGCTGAAGAAAGGAGCACTCACTCTCAAGATCTTCCCAGTGCAAGATCATGCAAGTGCAGGACTGACATTTACAGGAACCTCAGAACCCCAAACATTTTGTAGCCCTGTGTGCCTTGTTTGCTTCATCCAGTTTTGGATGAAAGTCACAGTGTGAGGGCAAATGGCTAATCTTTGCTACATCCATTACCTAGCAGGACTGCATGAAAATAGAAGGCTCAGTGTCTGATGCTTCCTTATTTCATCACCACACAGAAACAAAAGTCATTTCCTTTTTCTCTCCTATAAAGTTGAAATAATTACATTTCCACATTTTAAAAATCCTTAGCACATATCCTGCAACTTGAAGCATGTCAGTTATTTTTAAATAAAGTATTTTAAAATTAAACAATTTAAAAATTTTAGGATCTTTTATTCCAGGCACTAAAACATTTAGCAATAGGAAATAAACTAGCCACAGCAAGGTACACAGCGAGGGACTTTCTGCAACTTAACTTCTTTGAAAATAAGTTTTGGTTTGTACATCTCGATTTCTTAATGGTTGTTGGATGCACAGCATTTCTTTCAACCACTGCTCTCTTAAAATTCAGCGAGGCATTCTTAGGGCGTGCTTTCCCATAATGAACACATTATAGTAATCGTTACAGAAAAGAAAAGACGAGAATGGCTGTGGTGTAATCTTCAAAATGTTTACATGGCTCTAATGTGGGTCATTTTAGGGAAACTGCCAACAAGCTCATGAAGCAGTAAACACGCATTCTGTATTTAGAGAAGTAGTTTAACTTTCAGGATAGCCAATTCCAACTTCAGTTTATTTGCTTTATGTACAAAAGAAGTGTTTGGATTTTGACAGCTTATGAGCAAACCATTCTACAAAATGTGGCCATTGATCTGTTATTGAATAAAGAGAGGGTGCTCAGTGGAAAAGCTGCAGCTAAAACTAGTTGCTGTTATGAGTTGATGAAGTTTTTATTGTTAATTAAGTCTAGAAGAATCTTTTCATCTATGAAGACTATTTTACAGAAATCCGAAGAGATAACTGTTGATTTGATTTGTCTTTCTTGGTCTGGGAACTTTCACATTCACCATTTGTTAATTTATTTTTGTATGTGACAGACACTTAGGTATCAAGGGCTTCCTGGGCCTATGTGCTGGTGGACACAGACATATTGGACAGGAATGTGCTTGGTCCTCAAGAGGCTTTAGATTAACTAGAAAATATGAACATGGACATGCAAGGACATACGCATAGCTACAACATGTGAGGCAGGTAAGTGCCAAGAAAGAGGTCCAGGTGGCCTCTCATCCAGACAAAGGAGCTATATGAGGCTTCCTGCAGAGGTGACATTTGAACTGGAAGAAAAGGCACATGTGAACAGAGAAATGAAGGAAAGTGGTGTGGTGGTAGTGATGATGTGGAGGATACAGAGAAAGAGAAAAAATACTGATATATCAGTCACATCTACTAGTTCTTATCTAAATTTCAACTTACTTTTAAAGAGGAGGAATAACTAGTATTGGATGTAAAAAAATAATCTGCTTATTATCCAGTCAATAGCAGAATTTGAATGCTAGCCAAACCATACTTTTCAAAGAGGTAACATCCCCTCTCCAGCTCTCTAGTCCCAATGTCTTTATCACTTACCACAGGAATTAATGTAGAGAGTAGATCTTTTTATTTCTGTGTTTCTAAGCAAGAGGAGAATATTTGCAGTGGTTGCATCTACATGTAAAGAGCTTTCCTGTGGTGCTTATACTTATGGGCTAAGTACAGTACTTTGATATATTGACTAGTATATTTTTGAAGAAATATAGCTGTGTGTGTGTGTGAGTGTGTGTGTGTGTGTGTGTGTGTGTGTGTGTGTGTTACTCAGGATTGAACCCAGGAACATTCTACCTCTGAGTTACACTTCCAGTATTATTTTATTTTTATTTTCAGACAGGATCTTGCTAGGTTTATGAGAGTCTCACTACTTGCTGAGGCTATCTTCAAACTTGCAATCCTTCTGTGGCAACTTCCCAAGTACTGGGATTACAGGCATACCGTGCTTTACATACCTTACTTTTTAAAATTGATACTGTGTACTACTACATGGCATATATGATGTAAATGCATAAACACACACACACACACACACACATACACACACACAGCTCTACATTAAAAGAGGAAGAACTTTTTTTTTACTATCTTGCTTCTCTCTGAGCTATTCCAGATGAGCTGTTGGTTCTCAGTTTTTGTTCAGGCAATGAGAATAGAATTCTTCAGCTGTAAATCACTACACATTGGTAGACTATTAAGTGAACTTAATAGATCATAATCAATATTTTTTATTCTGAATTAAAATAAAATTTAAAATTACCTATATCACATGCAATAAATGAATGCTTGTAATGCCTTTTGTTTTTGTAGGACTAGGTTAAAAAGACAGCCCCAAATCTAGTATCTTTCTAGATCTTGTCAGTTATTTATTTTTCAAGTGATACTGAGAAAAGTAGCATTGCTTAGTGGAACTGGAGTGGGAAGAGGATAGCAGTAGTCCATTATGGCAATGGATAGAAAATTAAAGAAAGTCCATAGCAAATAATTCTTTCACATAGCTTTTATTTATACTTATATAGTAAAGTATAGAGGGGAGGAGGTGGAAAGGTGGGGAGAATGTGAATAAGAAAGGAATAGAAAGGAAGAAAGACAAGATAAAGCAGTAAAGTCTAATTATCGAAAACACTTATGTGTGATTATCTCATTGGTACTGAGGGCAATCATCATGCAGTATAGTAATGAATTGGCTGGGTAATCCTGAGAACTCATAGAAGATGGAGAGAGACTCTCAAAAGACATGAGAGTGTTTCTTTAAAGATTTGTATTTAAATATTTTATATGTTAGAAATTATAGAAAAATGCAGTGCATGAACAATTTCAGTGTATGTAAAAATATTAGAGCATATTATTGGAAAATCAATTTTGAAGCACTAAGATCACAGGATAATAACTAATATGAGTTTGAAGAGAAAATTATCAAAGACCAATCTAATAGCCTTTGCTGACAGAGCAGGGGATATTGTAGATAGCAGAAAAGCAGTAAACGCAATACATCTCAACCTCAGGCTGGCCTTTGCTTCTGTCCCATATGACACGCTCATCAACAAGCAGAGAAAATGTAGCTTAAACCAGTATTTCTCCAACTATGCATCATGAACCCCAAGGTTATCATGTAAAGGTACTGAAGAGGTAGAATTTGCCAGAGGAGGTCCCAAAATGGAAAGAATATATTAACAAAAGTAAGTATAATTAAGGGATATGGAAAAGAAGAAGGAATATTTCTAAAAGGACACTATTCGTTTTCACATATTCCAGATCCTCATGTGGCCTTTCTTTAGGTATTACAGAGGCATCCATCCCTGCAACCGGCCGAAGAAGAAGAAAGATCTGGTTAGAACAGACACCTACGTACTGATCTTCAGTCTTTCTTTAATCACCCTTCTTCCCAGTTAGCAACCACATCAATACTAAAAAATAAGATACCTAATCCCAGATTCATAGTATCTAAAGTTTGTTAAGTATTTATGATATTCAAGTACTTTATAAGTATTTAAGTTGTCAACCATTTAATCCATGTAGGGATATTTTCATTTAATAAATAGCCAGTTCTATTAATAAATCATGTTATCCTTATAACAGCACAATACAGTAGGCAAAAGTTATTTCCAGGTGAAGAAACTGACTCTCAGAGAGGTGCAGTAACTTGTCTACAGTTACATGCTAGTCACTGGTAGAGAATAACTAGTCAAGATTTCACTCCATGCAGTATGAATCCTAGGGACAGAAAAGGGAATGATCACTTTCCTGGCCTTGGTAAAGGGTCATGGCTGACATCCCTATAACAAAGGACAGATTAATAAGAGAAAAACATAACAAATTTACTTGATCACAGGTTTATGTGATACAGAAGTCTTCAGATTGAAGACCCAAAGATGCAGGGTTAACTCTCCATACTTAAACTTGGTTTTGATGAAGCGTGGACAGTCATGAAGAAATATGATTGAACAAAAAGGCATGGGCTAGTAGTAATAGACTGAGATGGGACTATCCAGCAAGGCATTCTGTTAACATTCTTCTTGGATTCTCTGGGTAGCATCCTTTCTTTACGGGTTATATGGCAGGTCCCTTTCTAGGATGGTGGGGATGTGGTCTTAAGACCTCCAATCAACAATGGAGGCCTTCACTTTGGGGTATCATTTTCTGAGCCCCAATAGGATCCAGAGGCCAGGCGTTCAACCACTAGTCATGCTTCTTCAAATGTGAAACAGCAATCATGGTGCTTGGAGTATAGTACACTCAACAATGTAACGTATTATTATTATTATTATTATTATTATTATTATTATTATTATTATTTATTTATTTTGCGATACTGAGGATTGAACTCAGAGGCATTCTACCTCCGAGCTACACCCCCAGTCCTATTTTTTTTTATTTTTTATTTTGAAACAGGGTCTCACTAAGTTGCATAGTGCCTCACTAGGTAGCTGAGGCTGGCCGCAAACCCAGATCCTCCGGTCTGGTATTACAAGTATGTGCCACCATGCCCGGCTTGTAATGTATTATTTTTAATACTAATCAACTCATGTATCACCTGACATTACCCTGTGTGACAAGTGAGGCGACTGGTGTTCAAACTGCTTAAGGCACTTGCGTAAAGAAAATTAAAGATTTTCAGATGGATGTAATGTGGCAAAGTGAGAAGAAGTGGATTCCTGATAAACTCAGCTATGGCAATAAGTTGGCAAGTCTGTTTGTGGGAGAAGAAGAGCTGCAGGTTACTAGGTAGCATTTTCAGAGGGCTGATAGAGTCACCAAAGCAAATGGGAACCAGAGAGGTGATTTGCCAAGGGCAACAAGGGGTTTGGATGAATTAGAGAAATTATGTTTTTTGAAAGCATCAATCTAAACATTTGGAAGATTTTCATGAAAAGAGGTTTCTTTCTTCTTGAAAAAAAAAATTTGAAGACTAGATTAATTTGGATGTTTCTCTGAGAAGAAAGATAATTTTTATTTCAACTGAGTTTTTAATTTTTATTTATTTTTAATAATAATTGGTGCATTGTAATCATACGTCTTTGTTAGGTACAAGCTGATAAAGGCATATATGCACACATTTACCATTTACCCCCCCCAATTCCCACCCCACTCCCTCTCCCTCCCTCCTTCTCAAGTTCAGTTTAGTGATTGAATTTGATATATTTGTGAAAGTACATCATATGCATTAGGGTGACCCACCCTCCGTCCATCCCCTTCAGTTAAGTAAACTTCTTTGCTTATCTAAGGTTTCTCCTTTTTCATTTGGAGACCCTCTTATGCCCTATCTTCTCCCTAGCATCTGAATATTAGGGAGAACATATGCTTTAACTCTTAAACATTTTGGAAAAAAGAAACGAAAAGCTTCTCCTTTTCTACTTATATCAATAGAAGGCTGAAATTTCTTGCTATCTGAAAGGGAACAAAATGTAATTTTAATCTGTCGGTACAAATTTCTCATACTCTTCAGTGGTGAGTTAAATTTACATGTTTGCTCCGGAATTTGTCACATCTTCTTCCTTCCCCTTATTTGTGCTAGTGTATGCTGTGTTTGTAGATTCACAAAGCATTTTGCAATCAGAATTCAAGCAAGAACATTTGAAGATAAGTGACTATTTCTCCCATATGCAGTGAGTTTGCCGCAGTGGTCTCTTCATTACAGTGTTGCTGCTCTGTTTTGCATGTGACAGATTGTCAAATAAAATGTTTATTCTGCCTCTTTTCATTTTCTCCATCCATTTGTTATCCTAAAAATAGAACATTTAGCTCCTCTCCACTACAAGAGGTCATTCCTTGTTTTTTAATGTTCCAATTATTTCCCTAAGTGAGCAAATTTAATATGGAAAGATGTTTCAAAACAATGTCCAAAATTGTTTCAAAAGCTGTGCAAAAAATGTTTCAAAAAATCTTTCAACATTTTGGAGAATGGCTAGGAAAACTCAGCTCATAGGAGTACAGATCCCATCTATTTTGTATTATTTCAAAAAATAAGTATAAATGCTGATTACTTACTGTATACTCCAAAATTCTTGATCTCTAATCTCTGGAATCATTTGAAGAGGAGACACAGTAGTGCTTGATAAGTGTTGCATAAACAAGTGTGGAAACCTGACTTGCTTGGGGTTTTGTGCAAAACTTTGTGTGGATTCTCAAATAAAAAAAATCCATCAACCAAAGTAATTATAAGCAATGTAGATCATTACCAACATATTTCAAAGGCTGTTAACACAAGAAATGAATTTACAATATATAGCAAAAAATTATTAAAATTTCCTCTCCTCAGTTATTTCCTCTTCTCAGTATTTTCTACATGAATGATGACTGCTCTCGTTAAAAACAAAAACAACAAAAAACAAAACAAAAAATCTGTATGCTCCATTTCCAACTCTAACTGAAATTTACTTTCAAGTCCAAACCCCCTGTTTCCTTAGGTTGCTGAAGCCTCTTTTCTTCTCCTCTTATTCCTTGCAAATAGATATTTTTTTCTTTTGTTTATTGTGGTAAAATATACACAGCATAAAGTTTACCATTTTAATCACTTTTAAATGCACAGTTCTGTGGAATTACGGATATTCACACTGTTGTAGGAACTTCACTGGCATTCATCTCCAGAACATTTTCATCTTCCTCAAGCAAAAGTCTGTACTCATCAAAAGACCACCTTCTCCCACCACAACCCCTTAACTAATCTCCTGCCTTATGAATCTGACCACTCCCAGTACCTCACATGAAATCGTATGGTATGTGTCCTTCTGTAACTGGCTTTTCACTTTGCCTAATGCCTTCAAGTTTCATCCATATTTGAAGCATATGTCAGAATTTGCTTCTTTTTAAAAGACTGAGCAACATTGTATTTATGTATATACCACATTTCATTTATCCATGTATCTCTTAATGGACAATCTTATTACTTCCACCTTTTTTTCACTGTTGTGAACAATACCGTTGTGAACATGAGAGTACAAATATCTCTTTGAGTCCTTGTGTTCTATTACTATATACCACAGTAACTCTGTATTCATTTTTTATTTTTAATTTTTTTTGAGGAAATGCCATACTACTTCCCACAGGAGCCGCAAACCATTTTACATGAAGCAGCAGTGAACAAGGGTTCCAGTTTCTCCACATCCTTGCCAACACTTGTTTTTGTTTTTAATAATAGCCACTGTAATGCACTTCTGGGGAAATCAGAATTGAGGATAAGAGTGGGGAACTGAGACAGAATTTTCTTTGGTAGATAAAGGGGGGTAACAGATTTCAAAGTCTGTTTTTTATGTAATTTTCTTGGTACATTGTAATTATACATCATAGTGAGGTTCAAAGTCATAAAACTATGCACACAGGTCTTGGTGTGTTTCCCTTTGATACCATCCTTTTATTTTGTCACGAATAAACTAAAAATCAAATTGCATTCCATAGTTTAGATAAAGCTTTCAAGGAAAGGCTACTTAAAAGAAATAAGGTTGACTGAAATATATGTGAGACTACAGGTCAATATTTCTCAAAAAATATATATTTTTTTATCTTACATTCTCAATGTTGCCATGTTTACTATTATTTTAATGTCTTTAAACATAAAGCTGTCCATAAATTCTATTTACTACTCTTAAATAAAAGCAAATTAAATTTAGAAATCAAATATAACTTCTACCAAACAATACAATTCAAATTATCAGTTTTATGTGACAAAAGATGTTGTTTTCAAAAAACAAAATGCTAGCTCATATAATGCCAATTGGCAATTGCTACTACAAAATTGTTTTGATTTCATTGAGCTTGTACTATTGTTCATTTTGGGATGACTCAGCTTTCTCAGCACTTGTTTTTATGTGAATTACTATAAAATATTCCTTTGCATGCTGTCTGTGACGTTCTTGAAACTTGACTTGACCTGAACACATCATCTCTATGTTTCTTCTGCCTTTTTTATTATGTGATTAGCTTGAGATCATTAAATTGGTTCTCTACGATATTGATACAATGATAAACACACACAAATATGGAACCCAATCCACTTTGGCAATAATCTAGATATAAAATAGCCATCTAAATTATCCAAAGATTGCTTATTTTGATACTTATACTGGCATTTAAATGAAAAAAAAATCAAGTCTAAATTTTGTAATGATGAACTCACAGACCTATCTCCAAATCATTAGAAAACACTGATGAAAACAAAGAAAGATACTGATTGGAAGTAGGGTGGGAAGAAAATTGAGAACAGGATAAGGTATGGCAGAAATACAGGATGTAAGAGTGAATGAAAGCAGAAGCTGCTGGTGGAATCTCTCATTTTCTTCCTTTCCCCAGGGCAAACAGGGAGCTAGGAAGAGACTGAGAGGTAATGCTTTGGTGACAGAGATGTAGGAGATACACAGAGTTAAGGAACATGGTGAAAAACAGTGTCCCGGGACAAAAGGAGGATAAAGAATCAAACTGATACAGGGAAGTTCATCACCATCCCAATGGCCTAACAGAGAAGAGAGAACCAGCCCAGCCTGGAAGCAGAAGGACTGGGATCTGAGGTCTATGTAGGTCGATGTGGGGAAGCAGGTCCGGAAAAAGCAATGGGAATAGAGGATGGAGGCCGGGGCCTGGCCCGAGGTGCTGTCACTGTCCCTGACTCCATTTCCATGGTATATCTGCAGAGTAGAGAAAGGATGGTACTCAGGAACTATGACTTTGAGAGGCAAACAACTAGCTGCAATCATTTATTAAGGCCTTACCCTTACTGGAACTGATATACAAAGGGAAAGTATACAAGACAACCAAGTCACAGGTGGACAGGACTCAAAATGACAACAGAACATTAGAACAAAACTTTTTTTTCTCCCCCCTGGCTCTCTGCCCCTCATTGCAGATTTGTGGAAACTAACCACCCATTCGAAACCCAGCTCATTCATCCATTTCTTTATGCTCAATTATTAAATGCCTAATTTTGTCAGGGAAACTTCAGGCACTGGGAATATAATAATGAATCATACATAGACACTGAATTCCTAGAGTCAAAGCAAGATGTAGATGAGCAAGCATGCAATCGCCATTCACAGTGGAGTAGAACTGCCTGTGTGAGGATTTGGCAGATTAGGGAAAGGTAAGATAAGGAAAATATTCCTGGAATAAGTGATGTTTGGGAAAAATGTGAATGGGCAGGCTAGGCAGGCAGAGGTGGGATGGACATTGCATTAGGAGAGGAAACAGAATAAGCAAAGACCTATCTGGCACAAGAGTGATAATTATATCATATAAAGTCTTAATGCTCTTCAGTTCAGTTGTTGTTCAAGAGCTGTGGAAAGATGATGCATATAAGTGGCAAGAGGTTCCACTGGGGGCTAAAGAGAATCCTAAGGAGCTCTTTCAGTGACAATGAAGTCTTTTAAAGTGGTCATTTGGAAAAATCTTTAGAAAACACATTATGGATGCATTAAGATATGACCTTCTCAACACATAGAATCCGTTATTTTATATTCCTACTCTGGCTCTTGAAGTAATGTTTTTAGGTGTGTTCAGTATATACCAGGGATCGTAAGTATAATTGCCTGTATGTTCTGACAGGTAGTTAAATGCACAAAGTGGGTTGACAGAAGATATTAAGGAATCATAGTGACTACCACATCTATGTCTATCTCCAGAGAAGCCATTACTCAGCTCCAACTGGATACTGAAGGGCTGCAACACTAGTCAGAAATTTGGTTTATTCTGTAGACATCTCATTTGCCAGTGCCAAAAAAGAAAAAAAAAATCCAAGTGAGGATTTGTTCCCAAGTCACTTGTTTGTGACCTCTGTTACAGTTTGGGAAATTTGTGAAACATTCATTTGTTGCCAAAGAAACCAAGAATATTATCATTTATTCCAAGAAGATAACAATCAGTCAGCTTGTCATTCTTTCTGTTTTCTTCAAAAATCTTCAATCTAATAATCAGAATGGTTTAATTCAGGGTTCAGGTATACAGTGAAATTCATGGTAAAACATAGAAGAAATACTAATTTCAATATGTTGAAAAGTGTGTAAAAACTAAAAGAAGAAAGAAAAGAAATCTAAGTATTAAACTGAGAATGAGGAATGTGGGATAAAGAAATAGAAACTTTCTAGTTAGCTAGGGAAATACTTCCTTATGCTTCCTAATAAAGTAATAATAATTCTAACAAACATACACACACAAACTCACACATACATATATGCTTGTTCATGGAAGAAATAAAATGTTAAAGGAGAATGATAAATAAAAATCATGAGAGAAAGAAACTGAGAGCAGAATAGGGAAATAACTACTGTTTTCTATCATCTAATATGTATAATAATATACTTAGAATGATTTATTAGTTGCTTGAAGTATAAATACTCTTTGTAATACTTTCATAAGAACAAACATTAAAATTTTATTTTTGTTATAATTTTGAATATTAACACTTTGTATTTTCCTATGCTTTATGACTTATAGAAACTTTGTTGTTCAGCAGGATGTGGTCAAAGTGAACTGGAATAGAAAGCAGATGTGTGAAGGCTATACTGAGTTCCAGTAATGAGACTCCATTTGCATGATATAAATGGAGTTTATGGGGCCTGGCAATCTTGTCTATTAATGAATTGCATAATCTTGATGAAGGCTTTTAAGCATCTGAAACTCTCAGTTTTATACCTGTAAATAAGTTTGGTTTAGGTTAAGAAAAATGATTTAAAACTTGAAAATAAGGCAAAATTTTGGGCACTAAGTCCTTTCAATTTCATATTGGGACAGTGTTTAAGAAGTTCTGATTACTAACTATTTTATTAAAGCCCAGTTTAAACTGCTGGAAATGTAGAATATTTATATGTTTGGGGAAATTGGTAAATTTACTTGACTATTTTGAATCATCTGTCTCTGAATGATCCAATTATTGCCTTTTATTATAAATTAAGCTTAAAATATTTTCAGTTATGTATTGGAATTGACTTCTTTTATAGGCTTCAACAACAGTTTTTCTCCCTAAGAAGCATTAAATAATTCTGGAGGAAAAAAATCATACTTCAATAAAATTTAAGAAAGACCTCTAAGGGCATTTGTTCTTTATAAACAATATACACAGCTGTAGCAAGTTGGCAAGGACACGTGCCAGAGAGCTACGTATTTGCTACTACAAACGGTTCTGTTCACCCTTTATCCGGTAACAGCTGGTAAAATGGTATTTAAGAACAGTTTGATTTAATCTAATGAGAAACTATGCTACAATGCATGGTACTGCCTGCAGAAAATAATTGGACAAACATTGATTTTTTTATGTTGCTATAATAGTTACATTTTCAATAAATAGGAATTTATATGCATACTTACTTGACAGCATTCTTTTCTAAATGAAAGCTAGTCATTGGTTCTTAACACACACACATGCATGCATACACAACACACATAGACTAACACCCAGAGTACACAAATATACTTCAAAATTTTAGTGTTATTTTTGACAGGAAAAAACATGGTTTTTTTGAATTCCATTTTAGATTTTATGACTACTTTGGAAACCAGAATTATTACAAGAGAAGACATTAAGTTGGGGAAGAGTTCTATTAACAGACAAACCAATTACCATGAATGCAGCAAACCCTGGACAGAAGAGGCAAATAACAAAGTAGGGTACATTTCAGACTTATTGGAATGAACAAATGTAAGATGCTTCCTGACTCTTCCTATATTCCACCCTGAAAGACTCAGTAGATCCTTCAAAAAGAGTAAACATGTAAATATAGTGTGTGGTTTCTCATCCATGCTTAAGTGAATGATCTTCTCTGTTCATTATATATACATATAATATATATAAGACACATATATATAAGGTATAGATGTATCTTCCCAGTTCCAAATTCTGAAAGCATTGGAACAGGAAAATCTGCCTTAGGGGTATTACTGTCATGACTTGCTGCAGAAAGTACTTGAAACCACAGATGACCATGTCTTGCCAACATTTGAATCAGGACTTATTGCGGTTCAAATGATTTGCATAAACACCCAAGCCTTTAGCTAGTATTCAAGATACTGTTTTTTGAAGAAAAATGTGCATTCATTTGTAAACTATCTTTTATTCTTATTAAATTGTTCCATGTATTTTAAAGCTATTTTTTATTTTACATCACAACTTTTTTGATGGCAGGATAAATAAGGCTGAGTTCATAATAGGTACAATGGTGGATAATATCTAGATATATAAAGATTTAATTTTCCCTTCAGCTTGCATAAGAATCTCTAATAAGGTGAGAATCACTTTTGCTGAAAGAATTGCTCAAATCCTCAGGGTAGAAGGCAGAATCTCATGGCCCTCTGGAATTTTATTTTCCTGGTTCTTACTCAGGCTTTAGAGAATCCAGGGGGATTGCTATGCTTTTGAAGCAGGAACCAGTCCATCTTCTCCTGTGAAATGGGAGGAAGGAAATTTTCTAACAGTATTACAGGGTCCTAGACAAAAGAAAGTAGACAATTGAGTTAGGCCTTGAAAAATAAGTGGAATTGAAGCTGGGCGTGGTGGTGCACGCTTGTAATCCCAGCATTCGGGAGGCTGAGACCAGAGGATCCGGGTTCGCGGCCAGCATCAGCTACCTAGTGAGGCACTCTGCAACTTAGTGAGACTCGGTTTCAAAATAAAGAATAAAAAATAGGGCTGGGGGTGTAGCTCAGAGGTAGAATGCCCCTGAGTTCAATCCCCGGTACCACAAAAAAAAAAAAAAAAAAAAAGTGGAATTGGATATACTAGGTAAAAAATTAAGACATTTTATGTGAAGTCAGGGTGTATATACTGTTAGGAATGGTAAAATTATCAATTGTTTTAGAGTAAATATTATACACATGGAGGAGAGGAATTTTATTTGGGAATAGCCAGATAGCAAAGATGCTAAAATTCAGGCACAGAAGATTTGGTATTTTATTGCATGTGATGGGTAATAGGTATCAAAAATTTTTAAGTAAAATGATATGGAGAAAGAGTATTAATGCGAGAATAACATGAAAGATGCTTTGAAGAAGGATATGGAGACTGGATGGTGAAGGTAATCATTTCAGAAGTCAAGAAAAAAAATCCATTTTGTAAGTAACAATGATCTAGGTTTTTGCTAATAGAGAAGAGAAACACAAGGATTGGACTCTGCTTCTAGGCTTAGTATCGAGACTAAACTCTCACCATTAGAATAAAAGCTTTAAAATTTTTAAAAGATCATGCTTTTATGTCATACGCAACAGGCACTTCAAGACTAGGACATTTAAGAAAGGGGAAATAAAGAAGGGAAATCTACAATCAACCTGGATTGCTGACTTGGCATGTCTTTTTTTTTTAAATTGGTGCAATATAGTCATATATCATGTTGAAGTTCAGGGTGATAGAGACATAGATGCACACAATACTCATTTAGCCCTCCCCCAGTTTCTGCTCTATACCCTACCCTCCGCTCTTTCCCTTGTTCAGCATAGTGATTGGCTTTGATAAGTTTATGTATGTACATCATGTCTGTTCATGTGTTTCCCTCTTTCCTGCTCCCATCTCCCTCAGTTAGGCCCCCTAGTTCACTCCACTAAAGTTTCTCCTCCTTTGTCTGGAGTCCCTCCTATGTCCCAGTTTCTCTGGAGAAGATCTTTGCCAGCTACTCCTCTGATATCTAGAATATACAGAGAACTCAAGAAACTTGCTGCCAAAAAAAGAAAGAACCCAATCAAAAAATGGGCAAGTGAACTCTAAGACACTTCACAAAAGAATAAATACAAATGGTCAATAAATGTATGAAAATGCTCAATATCATTAGCAACCAGAGAGATGCAAATCAAAACTGCCCTGAGATTTCACCTAACTCCAATTAGAATGGCTTGTTTTAATTATGATAGAAAATAGTGGTTTCCAAACTAAGCTGAGGGTAAAAATATGAATGTCGTTAGCATTTGCAATGCAAAGGACCAGAGAAGACAAAGAGACTTTGGCTCAGTAGTACCTAGAGCCCTCACAGAAGGGACCACGCTTGCATTGTAGCCAGAAGAGTGCAGAGTCCTTGTGAAACAACTAGGTCAGTCAGAGACTCAGAAGAATCATGCCTTGGCAGTAGGATTATACTAGCCCAAAATAAAGACTACATTGCTGTAATAAAGCTCTGAAACCACCTTTGAAATGTTCCTGATAGTGTTAACATAACTGGTGTAACTAATGAGGACAAATACATTATTGAAATTCACAATGTACAGCATTCAATCAAAATAACTTAAAAAAAAAGAAGAGGTAGAAAAATTAGACCATGTGAAGCTAAATCATTTGATAAAAAACACCTACAAATAACAGAGTTAGAATAATCAAAGACTTGACAGATCTATCAGAAAAATGCTGAAGATTTAGAGTAGAACTTGATAATAATGAGGAGAGAAATGGAAAATATAAAGAACAAAATGAGATTTCTAGAGATAAAAGTACAATATTTAAAAGAAAATAAAGTTAATGGATAGAGTTAATGACTCTATGGATAGAGTACATGGTCAGTCGTCGATAAGACCATCCAGGTCATGAAAAACAAGGAAAGACTGAAAAACTGTCATAGAACAGAGAAGACTAAGCAGACATAACCACTAAATGCAATATGGCAACCATGACTGAATTCTGAAACAAAAAGTGAAAGGAAAAACTAGTGAAATCCAAATAAAATGCAGTTTTGCTAGTGGTGATATACCAATATCAGTGGGATGTTAACAGTGGGGGGAAATGAGATGAAAAGTCTAGAGAAACTATCTGTATACTCTCTTCCCAACTGCTTTATGAGTCTAAAAGTTTTACAAAATAAAAAGTTTATTTAAATAAATGATGCTAAAATAAAGATTTCTTTTGTTTCATACAAATAAAAGCTGAGAAAAATCATTGCCAGCAAACCATACTACATCTTAACCCCTCAGAAGAAAGGTAAAGTTGTTTGAGCAGAAACAAACAAAAATGATATAAGATGCAAACTTGTGTGTACACAAAGGAAGATGGGCATCTGGTGGTAAATATGTGATAAATATAATGTTCATCCGAATATGTGTAAAATGTCTGTAAACAATAGCACAGAGAATGAAAGGGGAAAGTGTAAGCATAAAGTAGACTTCTCATAAGTTTAAAAAGTATAATGTAAAAAAAAGCATAGTGTAACCCTGAGAGCAAGCACACACATACAAATAAACTAAGAAAAGATGGAAAATAAGCCAAGAGTAGAGATAAAACGAAGTGCTTAAAATTAACTCAAGAGAAGGAAAAACAAAAAGTTAGGATGTATAGAAACTAAATAACAAGATGGCATTGAAAATGACATTAAATGTAAATAGTGTACATAATCTAATTTTAAAAGATAGAGTGTAAAAGTATATCCCAACTAAATGCTTTTGTTTGTCATAAACACTGTGTGTGTGTGTGTGTGTGTGTGTGTGTGTGTGTGTGTGTGGTATTAAATAAAATAAGGATGTGAAAAGGATACACTACATGAAAGCTAATAAAACGGCTAATATTTCTATGCTAACATAAGGAAAATTATACTTTTGAATAAGAAATATTACCTAGGATAAAATACAGACATTTCATAATAATAAGGATATCAAATCATCAAGAGGAAATAACAATACTAAGTATATGTACATTTAATTATAGAGCTTCAAAAACAAAATGGAGACATGTTTTATAAAGCCTTGTATTTAATATTAACTTTATTCATAATAGCTCCAAGCTGAGGAAAAAAAAAAACTATGAACAGATGAATGGATAAGTACATTGTGACATACCCATTTATTGCAATACTGCTTAGAAATGAAAAAGAAAGACCTTCTAATACAGGCAATCACATGGATAAACCTAAAATACATTATGCTTGGTAAGTGAAGGCAGCATAACATGGCATTATATAATTCTTAGAATTCTTAGCTAGAGGGTTGTGAGTTAAAGGCCAGTCTAGGTAACTCAGCAAGACCAAGAATAGAAAAAGAAAGAAGAAAAAGAAAGAAAGAAAGAGAGAGAGAAGGAAAGGGGGGAGGGAGAGAGGAAGGAAGAAGGGAAGGAAGGAGAAAAATAGCAGTAATTGATGAGCTATAACTCGCTAGGATGCATGAGGCCCTGGGTTCCATCCCCAGCACTGCAAAAGAACAAGCAAATATTGTATATTATATAATTTCATTTATATGGAATCCTTGAAAGAGCAAATCTAATCTATTGTGACAGATTTGCCTGTCCTGGGTCTGTGGGAAGAACTGACTGCAAAAGTGCCATAGGACCATTTGGGGACATTGGAAGTGGTCTATTATGTGGTTGTCCTTGTAGGTATATGAATACTTAAAATTGTCAAAACTCAGAACTACACTCTTAAAAATGGTTTGTTTTTATCATATATAAGGTGTTCTTTAATAAGGTTGATTATAAAATGAGAATAATAATAGTGAGATGTGAAAAAAAGGAAAAAAGTGACAATAGAAATTCAGAAATAGAGCTGGGTGTGGTGGCATATGCTTGTAACCCCAGTACTCGGGAGGCTGGGACAGGAATATTTCAGTTTCGAGACCAGCCTCAGCAAGTTAGCAAGATCCCATTTCAACATAAAAGAAAATAAAATCGGTTTAGGGGTGTAGCTCAGAGGTAGAATTTCCCTGGACCAACAACAACAACAACAAAAATTTTTCAGAAAAAGGAAATAAAACTTGATTTGACAGAAATAGCATGACGAATTCAAATTCATATACTTTTTTGGAAAAAGTATAAAAAGTACTTATTACTGTGTAACCTTTCAGACAAATGCCAAATTTCCCTCTGTGTTCTAGAAAATTTCAGTACAAATCTCTCTATAGCAATGTTCAAGAAAAATAGAAACTTATAAGTGTATCCTGAACGCTGCAAAATGGCAGTGTGATTTCTGGATTAACAAAGAAAATTACAATTGAATGCTATGTTTGATTTTTTTTTTCATTTTCTAAGGATTGATAACTCATGCGTGATTTATATTGAAACATTTTGCTAATCAAGAGAACACTCATTGTGATATAAGTAAAAATTGCATATACAAACTATAAAATAGTGTATAACAAAATAAAGATGAACACAATTTTTGTTCATAGTTCATATAAAGCCTCAATTTCTATTCCTCATAACAAGTCAGCAAGATCAGTATTATCATCCCCATTTTAGAAAGGAAAAAGCAGAAAGTGAGAGAAGTTACACATTGAAACTGAGAAAAGTGTACATTATTTGTCAGTGATCTACTGCCAGTAAATACTGAGATTAAGATGAAAAACCTCAGCCCTGATTGTCTTTTCTCACTGAGTCTGAGAGGTTAAAGCTGACCTTTTCCAGAAACTTTTATCAAAAGCCTCTTGCAGAGTTAATCA
>PVLC010030695.1:0-19325 GCA_004027655.1 Graphiurus murinus
CACACACACACACACACACACACACACACACACACACACACACCACACACGACATGCATCGCGAGGGATGGTGTGATGTAGAATCCCGTCTCCATTCCCAGAGCACTCCCCAGGTCCAGGCTGAGCAGAGGCTGCTGGGAACCCGGGGATTCCCCTGCGTCCTCCAGGACTCCTCAGGCAAACTCTGCTCCTGGCAACTGAGCTGTCATCACAGGGGATTTTTCTGATTGGCTGAAGCCTGACCTGGCAGGGTTGGCTTGGGTATCTTTAGATTTCCTGGGCTCAGTCCTCACCGTCCCTCTGCACCTCACAACAGCAGCTGCTGAGACCACCTCGGGAAGAGGATGACCCCAAACAGAGCTCTGACCCTGGGGGCCCTGGCCCTGGCCGTCATCATGAGCCCCTGTGGAGGGGAAGACATTGTGGGTGAGTGCGGGGTTGAGGGGTGGTCCCGGGAGCTGCAGGACAGGGAATGGAAGGAAAGGGGTAGAGGTCGGCTGAGCAGAGATTTCTTGAGGGATATACTATATACATTTGTTTTTTATTTATATTTGTCTTATTTATTTAAGTGTGTGTATATATACACTTGTGTGTGTGTGTGTGTGTATGTGTGTGTGTGTACTGAGGATTAAATCCAGGGGCATTCCATCTCCTAACTACACCCTCCAGTCCTTTTTAATTTTTTATTTTGAAACAAGGTCTCACTAAGTTGTTGAGGGCCTCACTAAGTAGCTGAGGCTGGTCTCAAAACTGTGATTCTTCTGTCTCAGCCTCCCAAGTACTGGGATTACAGGTGTGCACCACCACACCAGGCTTCTTCTCAATACTGAGAGGCCTAAAATTAGGTCGTTCCTCCTTTAGGAAACCTGAGCCTGATCTACTCCCTTAGCAAGCGGGGCCGCTGTGCGGTTCACCAAACCATGATTCCGTTTCTAATGTTGGGTCTAGTGAGTGTAGCCTATTTTTTTTTGTACTGGGGATGGAACCCAGGGGCACTTTACCTCCGAGCTACACCCCCAGTCTTGGTTTTTATTCTTTATTTTGAAACAGGGTCTCACTAAGTTGTAAAGGGTCTCACTAAGTAGCTGAGGCTGGCTTCGAACCTGCGATTCTCCTGTCTCAGCCTAAGTACTGGTATTACAAGCATTTGCCACCACACCCGGCTAGGATCCTCTTCTCTTTGTCTCAGATTTTCACACACTTCATGCTGGGAGCCAACACAGATGGGAAGCAGGTTGAAGGCCTTTCCATAGGTTCCCAAAGTGGGTAATACCGCCACACTTCCCCCAAAGTGCTAAAAAAAGGTATAGATACATAGAAGACTGTAAATTTGTCACAGCATCTTTCTTTTAATTTGCTTAAAGTAGGCAAATTTCCGAGATAGGGTTGGGGGGCACTGAGCAACTTTTTTTTTTTTTTTTCTGAAAAGGGAGAGGTAAAAAAAAGTTTGGGAATCTATGTTAGACCATTATTTTTCCTTCTTAATCTCGGTAACCTCATATGTGCTGTCTCACACATAACCAAATAAAACAGGTATGTAGATTTGATTTATGAATAGTGAAAAAAATATAAATGTCAACCCCCCCACACACACTCATTTCTATTATGGGTATAGCTTCATATTTTTCTGTAACAAGTAATAGATGTATTTTTATTTTAAAACTGAGAAACTTATGGAAAACTTAGTGAGCTATTTCAGTCTCAAATTATCAACCCAAGTTACCTGTTCTTCCTTCCATCTAATGAAGTCCTACAAAAGGGGACCAGGTAGGCACCGGTCTCTTCACAGTCCTTTAACTGTCTTTCAGAATCTATCCCTGACTTTTCCAGGTTTGTTGGTTTGGTTTGGTTTTGTGGGGATTTTGTTTGTTTGTTTTTGTGTGAGCATGTGTTTGTTTGTTTGTTTTTGTGGAACTGGAAATTTGAACTCAAGGGCATTCTGCCTCTGAATTACATCCCAGCCCTATTTTACTTTTTATTTCGAAATAGGGTCTCATTAAGTTGCAGAGGGACTCATGCTGAGGCTGGCTTCGAACCTGTGATCCTCCTGTCTCAACCTCCCAAGTACTGGGATTACAGGCGTACTCCACCCACCCACATCTGATTCTGCCTTTTAAAGACAGAACAGAAGATTCATGAAAACGACAGTTGAAAAGCCAAAGATTTTAAGTTGGGAAGTGAAGGGAATTAAGCAACTGTATTGACCATGGCTGCTCCCGTCCTGATGTTGCTTGGAAGTGCAAGCTTCGCCTGCTTCCCCAGAGCACTCTGCTTCTTTGTTCCAAATTTTCTCTCTTTATCTTCACACTAGAGTGCTCCTGGGGCTCCGCCTACCCACTGGTCACAGCAGAAGTTCTGCAGAGGCCCATGATACTGCAGGAGTGCATGGAAATGCTTTACTTTCTCTAGAAACTAAAAGAAGAAATTATTTTTAAGATATTAGAAAATGTTTAAATTTTGACTCAGCCAGTAGTATATTTATCTTTATATATAAAATACAAATTTCAGTATGTTCATGGAGGAAGAGGTCAATGGGGCTCACAAGTCATAAGGCAGCCCGGGTCACCTCTCATCCTGAGTTTTATATGGTTCTGCTACCTGTGTACTGTCAATCTTCCCTGAAGTCTCTGTGGCCTTCGAAAATTGCAACTGTCAGCCAGATGTGGGGGCACAGGCCTGTAATCTCAGTCCTTAGGAGACTGAGACAGGAGGATTGCAGGTTCGAGGCCAGCCTCAGCAAGTTAGTGAGACCCTCAGCAACTTAGTGAGACTCTGTTTCAAAATAAAAAATAAAATAGGGCTGTGGGTGTGGCTCACAGGTAGAATACCCCTGGGTCGAATACCTAGTAACACACACACACACACACACACACACACACACACACACACACACACAAACTGTCACTCAATACACATTTTTGAGCACACAATAAGCTAAGTTTGGGAGGACATGAAGATGAAAACACATCTATCTGCCCCCCCTAGGGGGTGCACAGATCATAAATGGAAACATAATGGGGTGCAGGAAAGCAGAAGGACCATTGCTGAGTAGGCTAGTGAGGCTGACACTGTAAAAGTGACTTGGGACCCGATGGCCCAGCAGCGTCATGTCCTCCAGTGACACGGGTGGTCCAGGAAGTGCCAGGTAAAATGAATGATCGTATGTGTTTATATTTGAAAGAGAAGTCAGGAAGCTTTATTGCGAGGATGAGGAAGCTTTGTTGGGAGGCCCGTTAAGTGAGCAACCAAGGTAGTGGTGCCAGAAGAGGAACAGACAAACTTGGAGAGCAAGACATAGGGATGAAGGGCCTGGGGTTTATAAGGTGGCCGGATGCATGTTAATGAGAAGACAATTAAAAGGTTGGTAACTAAACAGAAAACCTTCAGAATGAAGTAGAGTTCACCAGGAAACTCTAAAAAGTAGCTTCAACTGAAGGAGCAAAACAGATCCCCGCAAAGAACAGGAATCGTGATAGGGCGATGTGTTTTGGTTTGATCGGCCCATACTGTTCAGGATGGTGGAGTATGGGCCGTCCCTGTCGGCATCCTCGCCCCAGCCCTCACCAGGGCGCACTGCGCCGGCTCCTTTTCTCACCTGGCTCTCCCACTCTTCAGCGAGCTCCTTGAGCTCCTGGACAACAGATGCCAGGCCTGACCGGCCTTTTACTCCTGGCCCCGCACTGTGCCTGACGCTCCTCCATGCTCAGTAGATGAGGAAGGGGGGAGAGATGAACTGCTACAGGAAACATGAAATGACACAAACATCCACTTGCTGCTTTGGGGTCCTCAGGCCTGCATTTGGTCTGTTGGAGAAAAGTGGCTACATTTACCTGGACTTTGCAAGTGAACATAAGTGTTAAGTTAGGACAAAGGGAGAAGTTTAATGACCTCCTTCAAGGGGGGGCGGGGAGATCCAAAAACTAATATAGCTTCCTGTGTGTTTGTGTGTGTGTGTGTGTGTGATATTGGAGATTGAACCCAGGGATGTACTGCCTCCAAGCTACACCCCACCCCTTTTTTATTTTGAAACAGGGACCTGCTAGTTGCTGAGGGTCTCACCAAGTTGCTGAGGTTGGTATCAAACCTATGATCCTCCTGTGTCAGCCTCTAAAGTACTGGGGTTATAGGTGTGCGCTACCACACCTGGCTTAAATCTTCCATTTGTTATTCCAGGAGAAATTGGGGGTTCTCCTCTAAGGATTACTACTATTAACAAAACAGAGACTTTAGGCAAACTACTTTATGTTTTGTAATGTTGTCGCTGTTCTTGTTATCCTCTTTCTTATACCCAAAAAGAGTTAGAAGAAACTCTTAAAATAATAAGCTTCTATGTGCTTTTTCTTTTGTTAAAAAAATGAGAAGGGACACTATAGAAAATGTCCTGTTTTGAGCCAATTCCATGGAGAAAGGAAGTATAGTAGATTTGTGGATTTGCTATTAACCATCAAAGTGTTGAGAGATAAAACTTATGAATCAGAGGGAAGTAAATGATTCTTGAGGGGAAAAAAGGTTAACAAAAATATATTCATTCCTTCTTTCATCCAATTACACTAATTGTCTTAAGCAGATGATGTGCTGGACCCTGAGCAAGGCACAGGGGGAACAGCAGGTAGGAGACGTGTAACAGTCTGTCTTCATGGAACACACGTCACAGTGAGAATGACAGACTGGATTGTACCCAAAACTATCAACACTAAGACGGGAGGAACCAGGTGGGGGGAGTTTGTCCAACAATCATGCCAAAGATGAAGCCCACAGTACTTAAAAAGTCAGCTTTACTTGTCACTTTCTTAATAAATTTCTTTGCTCCCTATTTCCCACCTTTCGGCTGTTTGCCTGCACTCATCAGCTGACCACGTGGGAACCTACGGCATGATTGTCTACCATTCTTATGGACCCTCTGGTCAGTACACCTTTGAATTCGATGGGGATGAGGAGTTCTACGTGGACCTGCAGAAGAAACAGACTGTCTGGAGGCTTCCTGAGTATGAAAAATTTATAAGTTTTGACCCCCAAGGTGGACTGACACAAATATCTACAGCCAAATACAACTTGGACATCCTGATTAAAGACTTCAATTCTACCATAGCTCCCAATAGTATGTGTCACCATCTGCTTCTCTTTACTAAATCTATCCCTTCATTCCAAGCATCACTCCCCTTTCCTCTGGCAATAGATAATCTTTACTGCTCAATGGAATTCTTCCAGGGATCCCCGGGTCTTCCCGTGGTAACTGCGGAACCCTCATCCTCTCTCATCTTACGAATCCCATATCTCCATCCAAAGATCCTTACTCCCATAAGATTTCCCTGAGTCTTTCCAGGAGGGGCCCTACTGACCTCCTACCTCAATATGCATGACCATAGAGAGAAGGACATGGGGATAAGTGAAGGAATGCATGGTATCTCCTAAGCAGAAGGGAAATAGGTTTCTTTGACTATCTTGTGAGCAGGTCTTTGTGGGAGGGTTCAGTGCAGAATTTCATGATAGAGTGGTTAATATTTGCCTTTCATATCAGACATTTCCTTTCCATAGAGGTTCCTGAGGTGACGGTGTTTCCCAAGTCCCCCGTGACGCTGGGTCAGCCCAACACCCTCATTTGTCTCGTGGACAACATCTTCCCTCCTGTGATCAACATCTCCTGGCTCAGCAATGGGCGCTTGGTCACAGAAGGGGTTTCTGAGACCAGCTTCCTCTCCAAGAGCGACCATTCCTTCCTCAAGATGGCCTACCTCACCTTCATTCCTTCTGATGATGATGTTTACGACTGCAAGGTGGAGCACTGGGGCCTGGAGGAGCCGTTTCTGAAGCACTGGGGTACGTAAGAATTACCCCTTTTTTGCTACTTTCTACCTTTTGGCCTTTAATACACCAAACTTGTTTTCCACTCTTAAAAGGTTTCTAATGATAGACTTTATGCTATTCCCTAAGCTCTGTACCCCTAAAGTCTTTGAGAATCAACTCTCGCTCCCCACATACACACTCCAACCATCTTACACACATGCCCAGAAAGATACTCTGTATTGTGACCTCAACAATTTCCCTTTCACAGAACCTGAGGTCCCAACCCCTGTGTCAGAGGTGACAGAGACTGTGGTCTGTGCCCTGGGGTTAGCTGTGGGCCTCGTGGGCATTGTGATGGGAACCATTTTCATCATCCAAGGCCTGCGTTCAGGCGGGGCCTCCAGACACCCAGGGCCCTTGTGAGTCACGCCTACAAGGGAAGGTAAGAGCTTTCATTTGTCAGAGCTGAAACTACCATACAGGGGGGAAGAAAAGGAGGAGGGAGAGGTTATTGACACAAACACAGCTGAAACAGTGTAGGAAAATTCTGAAGTGTCTTGATAATAGCACAGGAGCCCTGAGAACCCACTGATGTCATGTTTCCTTCTTTGCAGGTGCATAGCCCATCTCTAGAAGAGCGGGTGTGGAGATGATCCAGCACTGTTTTGGCCTAACCAGGTCATCATTTCCTTTCACTTCTCCAAATGCCCCTCCTAGCACCTCTTCTCTGGAACCTAGGGTGCTTTGACCCCTCACAAGTCACATTCCCTCAGAACCCACCCCCTCCTCATCTGCCACCACCACCACCAGATTTTTTCTTTTTTTCTAATGTTGCCTATTATGGAATCCTTGGGATAATCACCCAGCTACTTAACCCCTCAGTGATCCTAATCCACTATATCCATGGAAGCAATAAATCACATTTTATGAAGTCTTTATTGAATTTTTCCAATCTTTCATCTCAAGATTCACTGGGACTATGGTAGGAATGAGAAACCTTTATATGTTTCTGTCTTATATAATCTCATTTCTCAGATCAAGTTTCATAGCCAGTAATATTGAAGCAATCAAGTATAGCCTAATAGTATTTTGATATCTTAAAAAAGGCTAAAATTTCTCTCTTCCTGATGTTCTCACACTTGGCCACTGCCACGTGCCTCCAATTCAGGCATCAATAAAGGTAACATATGCCCTCTGCCCTTGGTGTAGACTTATGGCAGGAACGCACAGCCAAAAAATGGAAACATAATTATTTCCTCAATTTTTTTTTGTATTTTTACTAGAGGATTGAGGAAGAAAACTGTTGAAATAATGCTATATCCACATGTGAAGGTATCACTATCAACCTCACTAATATGTACCGAGAGGGAGGAGGCAGGAACAGAGTGGGATGAGGCAGGAAACACACCCAGTGCTGTGTGCGTGTATGTTTGTGTCACTCTGAACCTCACTGTGATGCATAATTACAATGCACAAATGAAAGCATAAAAAAGCCCAAGGAATAACTCCATATTCACTTCAACATAGCTTTTAAAATTGATGACAGTTTTGTGTGTTAGGTGTTTGGGTCACAGTGGTGAGAATGTTGAGTGAAATAGAGAGAAATTGATATTACAAGTAAATAGAATCTGAAAGCAAGCAGGAGTAATTATATGCAAATCCAATAAAATAGACTTCAAGCCTAAATTGGTCAAAATAAACAATGAACATCACTACATTTTGACAAAGGCAAAAATATATCAAGAAGATATAACTGTTGTAAATATATATGCACCAAGTGTCAGAGTACCCAGTTTTATAAAATAAGCACTACTGAACATAAATAGAGAGAGATAAGCCCCAATACAATAATAGTGAGTGTTTACAATACCCTACTTTCACCAACAGATAGACCATTAAGACAAAAAATCAACAAATAGAATAAATTACACTGTACATTACAGAATAAATTACACTGGAGATCAGACAGACTTAATAGACATCTACAGAGTATTCCATTCAACAGCAACAGGACACAAATTATTTTCATAAGCACATGGAACTTTTTCCAAAATAGACCCTGTATTAGGCTATAAAGTAAGTCTTAGCATGTTTTAAAAAATAGAAATAAGTTATTGCATCTTATATATAATAGTGAAATAAAAATAGAAATCAACAGCAAGAGTAACTACAGAAATTATACAAACACATGGATATTGAGCAATACACTTGTGAATGAATAGTAGGTCACTGGAAAAGTCAAAGGACAAATTAGAAAATTCTTAGAAGCAAATGAAATTGGAAACATGACATCAGAATCTGTGGGATACAGTGAAAACAGTACTGAGGGAATTTTATATTTATGAGTGCCTATGTTAAAAAAAAAAAGTGTACTTCCAGGTCTTAGAAAACAAGAATAAACTAAACTCAAAAATCAGCAAAAGAAATAAATATCAGGGCAGAAAAAAAGAAATAGATAATAAAAGAAGAATCATATACTCAATGGCTCCACCATATGCCCCAGCCATTCATTGGCATCTTTCCAAAAGAATTAAAGTTAGAATATTAAGTAATACATGTATACCCATGTTTATAACAGCACAATTCACGATAGGCAAATGATGAAATCTCCCCAGGTGTCTGTCAATAGACAAATGGATAAAAATACTGTATATATATATATACACACACACACACACACACACACACACACACACACAATGGAGTTTTACTCAGCCATAAAGAATAAAATTATGTCATTGCAGGAAAATTGGTGGAAGTAGAGAGTATTAGGTTCAGATCAGCCAGTCATAGAAAATCAAGGGCCATATGTTTTCTTTCATATGTGGAAGCTAGAGAAAAAAGGAAAGAAAAGAAGAAGGACCTCATGAAAATTAGGAGATAAGTAGAGTAATGGACCTATATTTGGGGAGGGAGGAAAGGAGGGAAAAGGGAGAGATGGGGAAGGAAACAGGCTAAATAATGTGATGTGCATACAAGAATGTATGACTATGTATCTCACTATTAAATGCACCAACAAAATATGCTTAAATGGTCAATGAAACAAAGAGTTGTTTCTTTGAAAAAAAAAATAAACAAAATTGAGAAATCATTTGCTGAACTAGCCAAAAGATAGGGAAGATGCAAATAAAATTATAGATAAAAGGGAGTTATTACAACAATTGCAATAAACTGAAAAATCTAGAGGAAGAGAAAACATGGCATATACACACAATGGAGTTTTACTCAGCCATAAAGAAGAACCAAATTATGTCATTTGCAGGAAAATGGATGGAAGTGGAGAATACTATACTAAGTGAAATCAGCCAGTCTCAGAAAGTTAAGGGTTTTATGTTTTCTCTCATATGTGGAAGCTAGAGAGAAAATAAGGAAATAGACGAGACTTCAGATCAATGAGGAGAGAGAGCAGTAGAACAGTGGAAAGGGGTTGGGAAAGGAAGTTGGAGAGGGGAAAAAGTTTTTTTTTTGTTTTTTTTGTTTTTTTGTTTTGCAGTACTGGGGATTGAACCCAGGGGCATTCTACCTCCGAGCTACACCCCCAGCCCTATTTTTTATTCTTTATTTGGAAACCAAGTCTCACTAAGTTGCAGAGTGCCTCACTAGGTAGCTGAGGCTGGCCGAGAACCCAGATCCTCCGGTCTCAGCCTCCCGAATGCTGGGATTACAAGCGTGCGCCACCACACCCGGCTGGGAAAAAGTTAATGAAGGAAAGAGTTCAAATAATGCTATGTCTGTATATGAAGGTATCACTACCAACCTCACTAACATCTATGGTGAGGGGGAGCAGAGGGATGTGGGAGGAAACACATCAAGTGTTATGTGCATATATGTTTGTATCACTTTGAAATCATGCTATGTCCATAGAGGAAGGTACCACTACCAACCTCACTAACATGTACAGAGAGAGAAGATGAAGGAGCAGGGTGGAATGTGGCAGGAAATATACCAAGCAATGTATGCATGTATCACTTTGAATCTCATTATGGTATATAATTACAATACATCAATAAAAGTATAAAACAAACAAAAATAGATGAATTTCTAGACATATATGACCTGCCAAAGTTGAACAAAGACACATTTAAAAAAACCTAAATGGATAAAAAATAAGCAATAACAAAAAGTATTTCAATAAAGAAAAGCCAGAACCAGGTGGATTCACTGTTGAATTTTATCACTTTTAAAGGAGAACTAATAGCCTGGTTTCATTCCAGAGATAAAAAGATACACAAGTCAATAAACATAATATAGTACATAAATAGAATTAAGACTAAATATCACATGAACATCTCAATATATGTAGAAAAAGACTTTGATAGAAAAGAATTTGACATTCCTTCATGATAAAAAGTCCTGAAAAATGTAGGTATAGTAGGATCATAACTCTGCATAATAAAGGTTATATACAACAAACCCATAGCCAACATCATGCTGAATGAGGAAAATCTTAAAGCATTTCCTCTAACATCAAGAACAAAATAAAGTTGTCCACTCTCACTATTTAATATAGTATATGAAATGTTAGCCAGAGTAATTAGGCAAGAGAAATAAATAAAAAGGATACAAATAGGAAAGAGAAAGTTAATTCATCTCCATTTACAGATGATACAATTTTATATTTAGAAATCTCTGTAAAATTCACCAAAAGACTCTTAGAACTCATTAGCAAATTCAGCAAAGTAGCAGTATACAAAATCAACATATAAAAATCAGTAGCTTTTCTATACATCAATCATGAAGTAACTGGAAAAAAATAAGGAAAGCAGTCTCATTCACAATTGCCTCAAAAATATAAAATGCCTAGAATAAACCTCACCAAGGAGGTAAAAGGCCTCTACAATGAAAACTGTAAAACAAAAAAACCAAAAACTGAAGAAGACTCTAGAAGATGGAAAGATCTATGAATTAATATAATTAAAATGGCCATTAAGCCAAAAGCAATCCACAAATTTAATGCAATCCCCATCAAAATACCAATAACATTCCTCATAGAATTAGAAAAAACAATTCTAAAAGTCATGTAGAAACACAAAAGATCTCGGATAAACAAAGCAATCCTACATAAAATGGGCATTGCTGAAGACCTCACAATACCTATTTCAAATTATATTACAGAGCCAGAGTAACAAAAACAGTATGGTATAGGAATAAAAGTAGACAATCAGACTAATGGAATAGAATAAGGGACACAGAAATATACCCATGCATCTACGGTCAACTGATTCCCAAAAAAGATGCAAAAAACATATATTGGAGAAAAGACATCCTCTTCAATAATGGCGTGGAGAACACTGAATACCCACATAGGGAAGATTGAAGCTAGATCAGTATTTCTTACCTTGTACAAAAATCAGCTCAAATGGATCAAAGATCTTAATGTAAGACCCAAAACTCTGAAACTATCAGAGGAAAACAGGGGAAACTCTTCAAGATATTGGCACAGACAATGGTTCCCTCCAATAGCCCAAGAAACAAAAGCAAGAATTGACCAATGAGATTATATAAAATTAAAACACTTCAGTACAGCAAAAGAAACAATCAACAGAATGAAGAGACAACCCACAGAATGGGAGAGGAATCTTTCCCAGTCACTAATCTGACAGAGGACTAACACCCAGAAGAGAAAAAGTACTCAAAAGAAAAAGTAATCCAATTTTTAAAGTTAGCCAATGACCTAAGCAGACACTTCTCAAGAGAAGTACAAATAGGTGCTAAATATATTAAAAGTGCTCAATATCTTTAGCCACTAGGGAAATGCAAATCAAAAAGACATTGAGATTCCATCTTGCCCTAGTCAGAATGGCTATTATCAAAAAGATAAAAAATAAATGCCAGTTAGGATGTAGAGAAAAGGGGACCCTTATGCCCTATTGAGATACCTGCATATCCATGTTATTGCTGCACTAGTCAGAACAACCAAGAGAGGAATCAGTTGACATGCCCATCAGACAATGAATGAATACAGGAAATGTGCCATATATACACAATAGAGTATTATTCGGCCACGATGAAAATTGAAATTATGTCATTTAAAGGAAAGTGTATTGAATTGGAGGTCATCATGTTCAGAAGAATAAGCCATATATGAAAAGACAAGTATTTCATGTTTTCTGTCATCTATGAAAACAAAAGAAAAAGAAAAGGTGACCTGAAGGTAGAAGAGGGATGATTAGAGAAATGGAAGGGGAGTAAGGGAGGGCAAGAGAATAGAAGGGACTGTGGACATGGTAAAAGCACGATAGAGGCATGTGTGGATATGTTACAGGGACACTATTAATTTTCACAAGTCATGTATTAATAATTGTAACAAAAATTATATAGAGAAGGAAAAAATAATAAAAGAACAAAGGAAAAGGATGATGACTTGACAACTACCACGTGTCTCTGGGTATTTTGATACAAGAGAAAATAAATTAACTTACCTTTTTAGAAAAAAGTTTCAATTAGGAGGAATAAGTTCTGGGGTATATTACACAGTATGATGACTATGGGTAATAATATTGTATTGTATATTTGAAAATTGCTAACAGCAAAGATTGTAAATGTTTTCATCACAAAAAATAAGTATGTCAGGTGAGGAAGATGTTAATCATCATAATTTAATGATTCTACAGGGCATCCATATAAAAGCTTCATATTATATACTATAAAATATATAATGACTACTTTTTAATAAAAATCAATTAATTTGATAGAATTTAAGATTGTGATTTAAGTTTTCCATCCTTCATTAAAAATATATTTTGTTTTTTAAAAAAATATCATCTTATATCTTCATTGACTCAACTGGCTCACTCTACTGCAAGGTATAACTCCTCAAAAATAAAATGAAAATTAGCCTTGGTCAATGTACATTCCAGGATATAATTGATGCATTAGTGAACAGAGAACCCTCTATCTGTCCCCAAACAATTGCACCACATTTACACAAAACTAGAAGGACCTCACACATTGGTGATTGGAGTTGGTGTGAGTCATGAGGGCTGTCATCCCAGCAGTGGAGAAGTCCATTGTAATGAGTTTATCCGGGTGGTGGCCTGGGCTGCTGGGCTGTGGTTGGAGAAGGGAGGTCCCTGGGGATGCTGTCTCTGGCTTCTGACCTCCCTGACATGAGGAGCACGGCCATGCGCTCTCCCTCTCTTCGCCTTCCCCACCATATCCAGAGATCCATGCTCCCTGGACTCCCACGGACTCACCCCAAGGCCACAAACCAATAAATTGTCCTTCCTCTAAGTTGTATTATCAGATCTTTTTAGGTTATACATGTGAAAATGCTAAAACAGTTCTCCTTGTTATCAAACTAGTTTAGGAATTATATGCCTATTTTAATTAAATTATCTAAAGATTTCACTGCCCAACGAAGTCTGGGTGCAAAAGCATTTGTTTCTAGGAAATTGTCATTGGAAGAGAAGACTCTGACGCTTGCATTAAGACGTGATCTGCAAGCGCGTGTTCAGTGTGACCATTGGAAGATTGTCTTAGAAAGCACTCCATCATTATACTCCCCTTGTGTTCCAACTAGAGAAAACAGATCTCCACATCTCCCCTAAACTCTAAGTCTGGGTCAATCCGCATCCCTGCTTCCAAAGCAAAGAGCTCCTTGTAGGGATTGAAGGCTTCTGCACAATCCAAAAGTAGCCATGCTCATTTCCCCAAGAATGTCCCTCCTTCTTGCCCCCTATGGTGAGTGACAATGATCACCCTGAGGAAGATGACAGAACTTCAGACATCACTCACCATCTTTTATTTATTTATTTATTTATTTATTTATTTATTTATTTATTTATTTATTTATTTTTGCAGTACTGGAGATGGAACCCAGGGGCATTCTATCTCCGAGCTATACCCCCAGCCCTATTTTTCATTCTTTATTTGAAAACAGGGTCTCATTAAGTTGCAGAGGGCTTCACTAAGCAGCTGAGACTGGCCGTGAACCTGGATCCTCCAGTCTCAGCCTCCCAAATGCTGGGATTACAAGTGTACACCACCATGCCCAGCTTCACCATCTTGATATAAACAAGTTCAGACCATGACCCTGAGGAACAGAGCCCCTCATGTCAGGGTCTGTCTCTACACACCACAGTGTCCCTGGCTGATGACCTGAGTTCCAGCCTGGAGAACAGGAGATGAAGCTCCCGAGAAACCTGAGGCTCCATTTGCACCTTGTCCAGAGGATAAAAGCCCTACCAAAGCTCCTACCTTGCTTTGGGCATAAAGTGTCCCCACAGCCTCATGTGTTGAAGGCTCAGGCACCAGTGCAACAGGGTCAGGGGTGGGGACCTTTGGGAAGGTAATTGGCTCATGAGGTCTAACCTCCTCAATGGATTCACCCATTGAGAGACTCACATCTGAATGGATTATTCGGAGGCGGTGAAAAGGCAGGAAATGTAACTTAGTGGAAGGGCATGGGCCCTTGGGAGCCTGCTCGTAGAGATGATATCGTGTCCTGGCCTAGTTCTCCCTTTTCTTCTCTTCCCTTCCCCACCCTTCACTTCCCTTCCTTTCCCTTCCCCTTCTTTCCTCCCTCCCTGACTCCTCCCCTCTCACTCTCCTCTCCTGTGTTCTCGTTCTCTCTCTCTCACTCTCTCTCTCCCTTCGTCTCTTCGTTGTCATGGAGGAGCAATTTTCCTTTGTCACGACCGCCCTCCATGTTATTCCTGTCTTGGAACAGCATGCTATGGACTGAACCATCTGAAACCATGACCCAAAATGAATGTTTTCTCTCTTAAGGTAATTGCCCTGGGTATTTGTCACAGCAAAGAAAAGTCAGACAACACAGCTCCTTAGGACAAGTGTGTGGGTGAGAGAGAAGGGAAGGGGGCATCTCTATTCCTCAGGGCACGGCCTTCCATAACCTCAGAGATAAGCACCAGACATCTGTCTTGATGACAAAGCCCAGAGACTAAGATGGAGTCCAGCTTCCAGAGCTGGGACCACAACAAAACGGCCACAGTATACAGGGACTTCTCTGATAAGCAGGTAGAGACTATGATCAGGAATGTACAGAATACTTTATCCTCTAAATATTCAAGCTCGGAAGTGGCATCAGGTGACTGCCAGAGACAATGGATGAAGTGCATGGAGGGCACCTCAGGGAGCACCCAGTGAGAACCTAGAACCACAGCGAGCTCTGCCGTGCGGCTTGTGGGCTTCACAGGGAACAAAGTGCCCCTTCCACCACTCTATTCTGAGGGGGTCTGGTAGCTGAGGTGCTCCAGAAGGCTGGGTGCACATGTCTACACTGCGAGTTCATTTCCAGCACCACACGGGGCAGGAAAATCCAGACCCCATCCCTAAGAAATGGAATGGACATGGAGCTGGCTGGCTGCATCCTATCTACAGGATGATTTTGACAGCTGCATTTGCCAATAAGGTCGAGTAGGGCTTTTCTAAAATTTTAAAACTTTTGTAGACACTCTAGAAACACAGAGCAGAGATGGACAGACACACATAGAAAAGTAAATATGAGGCGATAATACAGATGCAGAAAGCAGAGACGTGAGAGACTTCAGATAAAAGAGGAGACAGTGTGCTTCAACAGTGGACAGGGATGGTGGGTGAACAGGAGGTGAAAAGGGAGGCTTGAGGGAAAAAAAACAACAAATGTGCTCTGTTCCCAGGTGAAGGCCTCAGAGCACTCTCAGTAGCATGGATGGGGAGGGAGATACAGCAGGGGATGTGTGATACATTAGGGCATCACTGAAGCTCACTGCACCCAATTACTGTAGAAATTAAAGAAAAACAGATGCAGATAGTGACAAAGGTACAAACAGAGAAAAATAGAGGCAGTCATGCAATGAAAGAGAAACAAGAGCGACTGAGCCAAAGATGAAGAAGACCACAGAGAAAGATCTGCAAGGACCAAGAGAGACACCGGGGAAGAGAGGGAAGCAGAGACAGAGGACAAACTAAGACAAGGCCACAGCCTCATGAGTTCTAGATATAGTCGCTTCTGAAATCCACGTGACCCCGGCTTCCTTGGAACATGAGTAAAGTAAGTTTGAGTTTCTATCTTTGGAGGCACAAGTAGTATTTTCTTGCTGGCTATGGTCTCTTAAAAATAAAAATTAGCCTCGATCAGTGAGACTTCCCAGGCTACGATTGAAGCATCCGTGAACAGACATCACACTTTCTGTCCCCAAACAATGGCACCACGTTTACTTACACAACACTCTCCAGCCTGCAAGGGGCCGGGATGGCGCAAGCCGGTACTGCTGAACAGCAAGGCCAGGGACCATGAGGGTGTGGCTGGATTTCCTGTCCTCTGCCCCCCCCCCTTCCATGGTGCCCCTGATACTTCTGGGCCCTTTCAAGGGACAACTTCTCTTTCTGGCCACAGGTGACTTGGGTCAACTCAAAACATGTTCCTTCATTCCACACAGCTCGCTGAAGGAGAGTTAGGGACCTAGACAGCCAGAATCACGTTTAATGAGAAAAAAAAGCTCTTCAGCCGGAGAAGGGGTTCAGTGCATCTGTGCAGCAGAACCGGGGTGGGGGCGGGATGGTACAAACAGGATCTCGTGGGGTCTGAGTGGACACTGTTGGTGGCCCAGGGCAGGGGCTGCGAGGCCGGGGCAGGACGCAGGCCACAGCCAGGCCCTTGTGAAGGAGCCGCAGAAGGTGAGCGGCACGGCAGTGCAGCCTGCAGGGCTCTGGTTCAGGGGCACGAGGCTGGCGCGGGTGGCCGCTCTGGTCAGGCACAGGCAGGTGAGAGGAGAGTGGTGGAGTCAGTGCAGGAGCCCTGCAGGAGGGACGGGAGCCATCAGCACGGCCCCTGAGGACGCTGGCCCCCTCTCCTAGGGGTCCCCTACAGCACCGCACAGAGAAGCTGGGGCCCAGCCGTGTTCCCAGTGTCTCCTCCACATCCCCCATGTGAAGGATGGGACACCAGCCAGACAGGACAGAGCTTCAGGTGACGCAGCTGCGGGGGAATGAGGTCGGCCAGCCCCCTCGGGGGACAGGAGGGTCAGTCTGAGCCCGTGGCTGGCGACACCTTCTTCCCACCACTGCTGCCTCTCTCGGTCACTGGCAGATGCCGAGGACAGCAGCCACCACTGTGTGGCACCAAGGAGACATGCCCTTGGTGCCTGTCACCCAAGAAACACTGCTGGCTCCACGTACACAGACACATGCCACCACAGTCAGGGCTGGCTTCTGGGAACAAGCTGGGGGGCTTCCTACAGACAGTGGCCACCTTCCCCTTCACAATTCACCCCCACAGCGGGGAGCAGGCCAGGAGCTGAGACCTGTGCTGGGGACCCCACCTCGTGCCCTCTCTTACACCCCTGCCCCCTCCCGTGCCCTGCACTGGAGCAGGGCTGACACAGTACCTGCCGGTGGAGGCCCACGCGTTCCTGCAAAGGAAGTCACACAGAGAAAAGTCCATTACACACACAGCCGCTCTCACCCACCAAGGGGTGAGGCTTAGACGCTCCTCCTCCCCTCCCCCACCATGCAGCCTGCAGGCCTCAAGCCCCCCAAGCTAAATTCTCCCGAAATGAACACAACGGCCCTAGCAGGAAGGAAGGCCAAGGCTCTGATTCTCCTCATGCAAGAAGGCGCTGGAAGCCAGGCGTGGTGGCGCACGCTTGTAATCCCAGCATTTGGGAGGCTGAGACCGGAGGATCCAGGTTCGCGGCCAGCCTCAGCTACCTAGTGAGGCCCTCTGCAACTTAGTGAGACTTGGTTTCAAAATAAAGAATAAAAAACAGGGCTGGGGGTGTAGCTCGGAGGTAGAATGCCCCTGAGTTCAATCCCCAGTACCGCAAAAAAAAGAAGGTTCTGGAAGGAGCCGGTGAGACCCTGACGAGTAGCTAGGTCCTCCTAGATGAATGCACCAGCTCTGTGGCGGGGCTGCCTCCCAGCTTTTACAGGTAAAGTCAGATTAACGCCTGCCCCTCGGTGTTCCACCTCCTCCATTTCCTTCCGCCTCCATCCCAGCCTCCCTCCTTCACAGTCAGGAGGACAGAGCGACCTCCAGAGGCAGAGCATCCCCATTGAGGGTGCAGGCCCAGCCCTCCCCACGTCCCCAGAGCACTCACCTTTCTGGCTCCTGCAGCGGATGAGCAGGCCCAGCCCCAGGAAGACGAGCCCCAGCACGAGGCCCCCGACGCCGCTCAGCATCTTGCTCTGGGCAGAGTCCGACTGCGGCCCTGGAAGCAGACCCCGAGCGTCAGCGTCGTGCCCGGGCCTCGGAGGTCCGGGGTCCAGGCTGAGTCCAGCTGTGGGCTGAGGTGGGGACGCCAGGGGAGCCTACTTCTCTGCTCTGAGTCTACCCAGGGGAGGAAGGAGCAGCCGACAGCCCAGGGTGCTGAGTGGGTGGGTGAGGAGACTGGGTTAAGTAGACGCCCCTCTGAGGGACACCCACGACCTCAGGCCCCAACACCCCAAAACAGCCCTCGCTCAGAGCCATGGGGCCGGGTTCGGGGGCCACACCGTGTACAGAGATCTCCCTAGTATCCAGAAAGACAAGTAGGTCTGGATTTTCCTGACCCCCTCGCCATGAGACAAGAGGTGCTAGTCTCCTGTGAGTCCCAGCTCCCTGGTGACATGGGGCAGGGGACAGGAGGACTGGGTCCCAGGGACTCCGCAGTAAGGAAGCAACTTGTCCTTACGCCACTCCACCGTGACGGCGCTCTGGAGGCTGGGGTGCTCCACGCGGCAGGTGTAGACGTCCCCTCGCTGCGGGGTCATTTCCAGCATCACCAGGACCTGGAAGGTCCAGTCCCCGTTCCTAATGAGCGGGGTGGACACAACGCCCGCCGTCTCCTCCTGGTCGTTCCGGAACCAGCGGACCTTGATCTGGCCTGGATAGAAATCGGTCACCGAGCAGACCAGTAGGTTGTGGTGGTTCAGCGCCTCCGTCTTGGATGGGGAGATGGTCACCACAGGCTTCTCTGCGGGAGACACGCAGGAAAAGACAGAGAAAGAGAGAGAGGTGAGACCTCACAGTAAGTCTCTTCATGGGGAAGCCACTCCTTAACACCAAAGTAGGAATCCCAGAATTCCAAGTTCTGGATTAAGATTCAGTCAACAAACACAAATCATACAATCTCTGAGACTACAAAAACAAACAACAATCCCTGATCCCTGCTTTCATGGAACTTGCAACTTTGTAACAGAGACAAAAATGAATGTTATTTCAAAAGTTTATCATTTTTAAAGGAAAAGTAGGGGACTTTGAAAACAGATAAAACACAGCCCATGCCTCAGCCCAGCCTCCTTATCTTCTCAGACTGCCTCATGGTCAAATGTGACACACCTCTCCCTGCCATTTTATGTACTGGATCCTTTACCCTTTTCACTGAATAGTCTTCCTCATCTTCTTTCTCCTCCTCTTCTCTTCCTCCTCCTCCTCCTTCTTTTTTTATATGAACCCAGGGGCATTCTGCCTCTGAGCTACACCCCTAACCCTATTTCATTTTTTTAATTTTGAAACAGGGTCTAAGTTGTGGAGGCCCTCACTCCATTGCTGAGGCTGGCCTTGAACCTGTAATCTTCCTGTCTCAGCCTCCCAAGTATTAGGATTACAAGGGTGCGCC
>PVLC010030696.1:0-19323 GCA_004027655.1 Graphiurus murinus
AAAAAAAAAAAAAAAAAAAAAAAAAAAAAAAAATATATATATATATATATATATATATATAAAATCTCATCACCATCACTGGTCAAAAGACTAGTTAATTCTTGTCTTTGAAATTTTTAATTTTTGTCAGTTTTATCTCATCTACAAATATGATAAAGATGACTTCTATACTATCTATAAATTAAGATAAATTAGCTAAAGGCTTCAAAAAGATCGTTAGAGAAAAAAACTGTACAATTTTTTTCCGAATATAGAATATCAGAGTTAGAGTCTAGCCTTTATGACCTAATTAGCTGGGACCTGGACAACAACTCAATGATGTCAAGCCTCCGTTACTTCATCTATAAAATGAAGTCATATGCAATCTGGATAACCTTTGAAAATTACAATATACTATTCTCAAGTCTCTCTCTCTTTTGTGATCAAACCCAAAGCCTCATGCATGCCTGGCAAGTGATCTACCACTGAACTAAACTCCAAGTTATTACATAAAACGATGAATAAAATATAATAATCTGTATTGCTAATACCAACTATTTTTTATAATTCTTCTACTTTGTAGGTGAGCAAAATGAGTGCAGTGAACTAACCATGATTACTCTGTCTTATTTAAAAAATAATTAAGGTAACCTATCAGGATATCAAATACACAAATAAGAGACCTTCAATGTAAATTAGAAAGCAAAAATCAAAACAAGGAAACAAACATAAAATAGAACGTGAAATAAGGCCAACACAAATCACAAATTTGCCTCTAATCCCTAGTAGTCAACATTAGATAAATAGCCAGATTATCTGCATAGCTTGTAGTGTTCTGAGAAAAAAACCAACCAGCAACTTAGGAAAAGCATAATTATTTTTTATTTTAAGAACAAGAAGATGGCTGGGCGTGGTGGCACACGCTTGTAATCCCAGTACTTGGGAGTTTGAGACTGGAGAGAATGTCACCTTCAGCTACTTAGTGAGGCCCTCTCTAACTTAGTGAGACCCTGTTTCAAAATAAAGAATAAAAAATAGGACTGGGGGTGTAGCTTGGAGGTAGAACACTCCTAGGTTCAATTCCCAGTACCACAAACAAACAAACAAAAACAAAAAAAAAAAAACCACACAGAAAAATGAAGATCTCTTGAGAGTGCTGATCAAGTGCAATGAACAGTAAATTCAACAGTACCCCCAAAAGAGGCACAATTGCATCATGCCAAAACATCTGTCAGTGGAAGGATTCTATAAAGGATAAGGACAAGAACAAAATGGCCTTACAAGACTCCTCCTTGCACATATGCCATCATCTGGGAGCAATTTTGGAGAAATAGGAATCTCCCATCACTCTCAGGGAATATCACTTCTCACAGGCTGGCCAGTCCCTCCCTCCTTCTCTCCCTCTCTCCCTCCCTTCCTTTGCTGGAGATTAAACAAGCACAGTTACATCTCCATGAAAGACACACTTTTAATGATTTTTGAATAGAAAGAACAGGACATTATATTCCCTGGAAGTTTCACTAAATACAAACTAATGTGCCTTCACAAGCTAGAAGCAGGAATGACATCCTCTTAGGAGAGTAGAAGGATAAAACAAGAGTAGATGCCTGAGTAGAAAGGCTATCCTACCTCTGACAGAGGCAATAGCTTCCTTAAAAAATCACTTAAGTACTTCTCTTAACAGAGGTAAAAAATGGAAAATCAATTTCCCAAAATTCTGATTTATAAAATTTTAGCCTGAAAGACCTTAAAGAAGGCATAACCAGATATTTAATGATCCCTAATAACCCAAAGGGCATCCAAGATTATTAGAACTTGGGTGTTCTAATTCCCAACTCAATCTTTATTCCCCAATATTATGCAATTTCCCCAATATATTTTCAGGCCCCTTGAAGATAATTGGTTATGCCATTTATATAAACACAAGACAAGCAAGATCATATTTTACACGTATCTGAAATAGTAGTATAATGTAAAAGTTATTCATAAATCTTACCTATGCACATATTTTAAATAATGAGACCCCATTAAATATTTACCAAGAATCTCATAGTTTCGAAGCTGGCAGATAAACTGCAAACTATGTTTACCCTATTACCACATAGGACCACCACTATAACCATCCCCTGGCAGAATTATTCTTTGAATTATACATGTTTTAAATTATAAAATTTTTAGGAACTCACCCCTAACTTGTGATTAAATGCAATCAATTTATATTAACATTCTTTGGCTGAATAACAGCTAAAGAAAATACCAAAAAGATTATTAAATCCAAGTATTTGTTATATAATTATTAGTTTCACTAAATCTTACCTCTGTTAAACCAAAGGTTTTTTTGTTTTGTTTTGTTATTGCGGTACTGGGGATTGAACTTGGGCAATTTACCTCCGAGCTATACTCCCAGCCCTATTTTTTATTCTTTATTTTGAAACCAAGTCTCACTAAGTTGCGGAGTGCCTCACTAAGTAGCTGAGGCTGGCCGCGAACCTGAATCCTCCAGTCTCAGCCTCCCAAATGCTGGGATTACAAGCATGCGCCACCACGTCCGGCTTAACTTACTCTTTCAACACGACTAATAACCACTGCTATTTATCAAGTAAGATTAACTTAAGACACTTACGCCCTCTCTTCTTCTTCTTCTTTTTCTTCTTCTTTCCAGTTGCTCCATCCCCATCCCCATCTCCATCTAAGAAAAAAAAATTTCAAATCATTCATTTAAACCTCATAAGCATATGCATGTATGCCTCTACCAGCCTGTACCTCACAAAGATGTATGATTACAATGCACCAATAAAATAAATAAATAAAAATAAACCTCATAAGCACAAGAAGACAAGTATGTATGTGTACACAACACTCTTTTTAGCATGTAGCACTGGGCAGTCTATCTCTGAGCTATATCCTCATCCCTCTTATTACTACTACTACTACTACTACTACTATTAGCACTAAGTTGCGGAGACTGGAGGATACAGGTTCACAGCCAGCCTCATCTACTTAGTGAGGCTCTCCGGAACTCAGTGAGACCCTGTTTCAAAAATAAAGAATAAAAAATAGGAAGCCGGGCGTGGTGGCGCACACTTGTAATCCCAGCATTTGGGAGGCTAAGACCCGAGGATCCGGGTTCGCGGCCAGCCTCAGCTACCTAGTGAGGCACTCCGCAACTTACTGAGACCCTGTTTCAAAATAAAGAATAAAAAATAGGGCTGGGGGTATATCTTGGAGGTAGAAGGCCCCTGAGTCAATCCCCAGTACCGCAAAAAAAAAGACTGGAAGTGTAGCTCGGAGGTAAAATGCCCCTGGGTTCAAGCCCCAGTACTGCAAAAAAATTAAAAAATTAAATTAAAATAAAAAAATAGGGCTGGGGTATAGCGCAGAGGTAGAATGTCTCTGGGTTCAATCCCTAGCACAATAAATAAATAAATAAATAAATCTTTTTAGCCGTGTGAACTAGGATCAATGATTCAGCCTCCATCTACAATGGCTTCTTCATCTTTAAAATGCAATAATAAAGCTGGGCATGGTGTCACATGCTTGTAATCCCAGTACTTGATGGCTGAGATAGGAAGATCAAAGGTTCGAGGACAGTCCCAGCAAGTAGTGAGACTCATCAACCTAGCAAGACCCTGTTTCCAAATAAAAATAAAATAGGGCTGGGGGTATAGCTCGGAGACAGAATGTCCCTAGGTTCAATTCCCAGTGCCACAGAGTAAATAGTAAATATTTATTTATTATAGGAATAATAAAATGGTCTTTCTTTGATCATCTATCATCCTGAAACTAATTACTTTATTCAATGCCCAACGTCAGAACAGAAAAATAGCCACCACTTATTGAACTGTACAAGTATGGCAAGACAGCCAGGATCTCAATATTAAGCCATGTGTATTTGAGGTTCTAACCATTATACAATACTTCAGTTTATGTTTTTATATGTCCTTCTTTTATAGCCTACCAAAATGTTCTTTATAGACAGAGACAGTTGATACTCACTTATTAATTCTATGCCCCAAATAACTGATATCTGTTGAACAACCATACATTAAAAAAAAGAATTAAACCTTTACCTTGTACTATGTACAAAAATTCTAAAAGAATAGACTTAAAAGTAGCAGATAAAAACATATAAAACTGCCAGGTGTGGTGGCGACGCTTGTAAACCCAATACTTGGGAGGCTGAGACGGGATTGCAGGTTCGCGGCCAGCCTCAGCTACTTAGTGAGGCCCTCCACAACTTAGATAGACCCTGTTTCAAAATAAATAAAAAAATAGGGAGTAGCTCGGAGGTAGAATGCTCATGGGTTCAATCCCCAGTACTGCCAAAAAATAAAAAAATAAACCATATACAACTGCCAAGTGTGGTGGCACACGTGTCATTCCAGTTCTTGGGAGTCTGAGACAGGAGGATCACAGGTTCAAGGACAGCCTCAGCAAGTAGTGAGACTCTCAAACTAGTGAGACCCTGTTTCCGAATAAGAAATAAAATCAGGCTGGAGTGTAGCTCAAAGGTAGAACCCTCTGGGTTCCACTCCCAGTACCACAAAATAAATAAATAAAACTTCTTGAAAAGAAAATCTTCATTCAGAGGGACAATGATTTAACTTTATATATAGGACACAACAAGTACCATTCATAAACTGACAATTGGATAAATTGGAGTTAATCAAAATTGAAATTGTGTTGCACACAGTACCATCAAAAAAGTTAAAAGGTGCTAGGCGTGGCAGCCCAGGCTTGTAATCCCAGTACTTGGGAGGCTGAGATGGGAGGATCCAGGTTCGCAGCCAGCCTCCACTACTTAGTGAGGTTCTCTGCAACTTAGTGAGACCCTGTTTCAAAATAAAGAATAAAAAATAGGACTGGGAGCCGGGCGTGGTGGCGCACGCTTGTAATCCCAGCATTCGGGAGGCTGAGACCGGAGGATCCGGGTTTGAGGCCAGCCTCAGCTACCTAGTGAGGCCCTCCGCAACTTAGTGAGACTCGGTTTCAAGATAAAGAATAAAAAATAGGGCTGGGGGTGTAGCTCGGAGATAGAATGCCCCTGGGTTCCATCCCTAGTACCGCAAAAAAAAAAAAAAAAAAAAAAAAAAAATAGGACTGGGGTGTAACTTGGAGGTAAAATGCCCCTGGGTTCAGTGCCCAGTACCACACACACACAAAAAAGTTAAAGGCATCCCACATAGCATGGGAGAAAACAGTGTAAAACAACTATTAACTACACATAGTACTGCACATCTGTAATCCCAGCATTTGGGCAGGTAAAACAGGAGGATTACAAGTTCAAGCCCAGCCTCAGCAACTCAGCAAGACCACTGTTTCAAAATAAAAATAGGGCAGAGGTGTTCACCATAACACTGAGTTCACCATAACACTACAAAAATAAATAATAACAATAATAATAATAAAATAGTTGTAAAACATGTATCTGATAATTAGCATCCAGAATATACAAAAAACTATCATAACTCAGTAAGATGACAAACTGTCCAATGAAACACAGACAAAAGATCTGAACACTTCACAAAAGATAAAAGATACGTGAAAGGCAAATAAAAACATGAAGATGCTTAATTAAATGCCAAATTAAAGCCACAATGAAGTACCATCACACAACTATTAAGAAGGCTATAATTTTTTTTTTTTTTTTTGGTACTGGGGATTGAACCCAGGGGCATTCTACCTTTAAGCTAAACCCACAGCCCTTTTTATTTTTTATTTTTGAAACAGAGTCTCACTAAGTTGCAGGGTACCTCGCTAAGTAGCTGAGGCTGGCCAAAAACCTGCGATCCTCCTGTCTCAGCCTCTAAAGTACTGGGATTATAAGCATACGCCACCACCTGTCTCAGCCTCTCAAGTACTGAGATTATAAACATGCGCCAACACGCCTGGCAGGAGGCTGTAATTTAAAAACTAACAATATCAAGTACTGATAAGAATACTAATAACCTGGAACTCTCAAACATTGCTGAACAGAATGCAAAATGAACAACCACTTTGGAAAGCATTTTGATAGGCTCTTTTAAGGTTACTTGGCATAAGACCAGGAATCCCATTCTTAGGTATTTTCCCAGGAGAAATGAAAACATGTTTACATAAGGACCTGTATACAAATACTAATAATAATCTTATTTATAATAAAAAACTGGAAATCTAAATATCCTTTAAGTAGTAAATGGATAAACAAATCTGAAATGCTACGTAACAAAAAGGAATATACTACTAATTCCTAAAAAGGAATGCAATGACTAGATGAATGTCAAAACTACTCTGCTAAGTAAAACAAACCAAAGTTCAAAAGAGCTACATAGCTGGAATGGTACTGCCCGCTTGTAATCCCAGTACTTGGGAGGCTGAAATAGGAGAACTGTAGGTTCGGGGCCAGCCTCAGCTACTTAGTGAAGACCTCTGCAACTTAGTGAGACTATTTCAAAATAAAGAATAAAAAATAGGGCTAGGAGTGTAGCTCGGAGGTAGAATGTCCCTGGGTTCAATCCTTGTTACCACACACACAAAAAAGAAGCTACATACTAAATAATTACATTCATGATATTCTAGAAAAGGCAAAAATATAACATTTAAGTGGTTGCCAAGGATAAGGGCACAGAGCAACAGACTAGATACAAGGGGACGCAAATAAATTTTTTGTGGACATGGAAATGTTAAGTGGAAATGGTCATCTATATCTTTGTTGTGGCAGTGGTTACATAATCGCACACATCTGTCAAAATCCACCCAATTATACACTTAAAAAGGGTAAATATGAACCAGGCGTGGTGGCACATGCTTGTAATCCCAGCATTTAGGAGGCTGAGACCGGAGGATCCGGGTTCACGGCCAGCCTCAGCCACCTAGTGAGGCACTCCGCAACTTAGTGAGACCCTGTTTCAAAATAAAGAATAAAAAATAGGGCTGGGGGTGTAGCTCAGAGGTAGAATGCCCCTGAGTTCAATCCCCAGTACCAGAAAAAAAAAAAAAAAAAAAGGGTAAATATTAGCCAGGCGTGATGGCACATGCTTGTAATACCAGCACTTGGGAGGCTGAGACTGGAGGATCCAGGTTCATGGATAGCCTCAGCTACTTAGTGAGGCTCTCTGCAGCTTAATGAAACTCTGTTTCAAAATTATAAAATAAAATAGGGCTAGAGGTATAGCTCAGAGGTAGAATGCCCTTGGGTTCAATCTCCAGTACCAAAAAAAAAGGTAAATATTATCTTGGGCAAATTATACGGTAATAAACCCGATTTAAAATGTACAGAATAGCAGGGTGTGGTGGCGCACATTTGTAATCCCAGTAGGGAGGCTGAGACTGGAGAATCAAAGTTCAAGGACAGCCTCAGCAAATAGTGAGACTCTCACCAACCTAGGGAGACCCTGTTTCAAAATAAAAATAAAATAAGGCTGGGGGTATATCTCAGAGGTACAATACCCCTGGGTTCAATCTTCAGTACCACACACACAAAAATGTACTGAATGATTTGCCTCTGGTACACTGCCAGATGTCCACAGGATCAACTCTTCACATTGATGCCCAACAATTTCAAGGTCAGTATATCTAAAATTAAATCCAATACCTTCTTTGCTTGAAAACCCCCTCTCCCAATTCTAACTAGCTCTCTCCCCAATTTCAGTCAACAGCACCAATGTACTGTCGCCCAAATTCAAACCTAGAGTTCACTAATGCCTCTACCTTCTTCCAGCTCCCCAGATTAAGTCTCCATTATTCCATTAGACTCTTCCTTTCTACTCCGATTTATGACTATTAGATCAAATCTTCATTACCATATGCCTGGTCTATTGTTAAGTGGCCTCCAAACTAATTTCCTTGCTTTTCCTGTATGTGTACACTTCAGTAAATAATTTTGCATATATATGAAACCTAAATTATTTTTTGATTGCATTATTTTTTTTTTCTGTGGTACTGGGGATTGAACTCAGAGGCATTCTACCTCTGAGCTATACCCCCAGCCCTATTTTTTATTCTTTATTTTGAAACCGGATCTCACTAAGTTTCGGAGTGCCTCACTAGGTAGCTGAGGCTGGCCTCGAACCCGGATCCTCCGGTCTCAGCCTCCTAAATGCTGGGATTAACAAGCGTGCGCCACCAAGCCCAGCTTCATTACATTCTTAAAAATTCTCAAAGTCTTATATGAATTCCTTCTTATGTCCAGTTTGCACTCTTCACAATGCTTCAAAAACATTCTCAACATTATCATTATTCAAAATGTTTTTTCTGCTGGACGAGGTGAAACATGCCTGTAATCTCAGTATAGGCTTGGGAAGGTGAGACAGAAGGATCCCAGGTTCAGGGCCAATATCAGCAACTTAGTGAGACTCTGTTTCCAAATGAAAAATAAAATAGGGCTGAGGGTGTAGCTTGGAGGCAGAATGCCACCTGGGTTAAATCCCCAGCACCACAAAAATAAATAAAACAAAAAGAGGTAGAACACCCTTTGGTTCAATCCACATTACCCCCCACCCTTACACACAGTCTCTTCTATTTGTTTTTAATCAAGTCTTATTCCTTCCAAAGAGAATTCCTTTAGCATTCAGCTTAAAATTCTATCTATAAATTTCATGGAATTGTAATGAAAATACCCAGATTATCTTTTATGTGTGTTACTAGGGATTGAATCCAGGGGCATTCCTCCTCTGGCTATACCCCAGACTTTTTTTATTTTTTTATTTTTGTGGTACTGGGGATTGAACCCAGAGGCATTCTACCTCCGAGCTACAGCCCCCAGCTCTATTTTTCATTCTCTTTTTTTTCAAAGCAGGTCTCACTAAATTGCGGAGGGCCTCACTAACATACATACATACATACACACACACTTTTTTTTTTGTTTTTTGCGGTACCGGGGATTGAACCCAGGGGCATTCTACCTCCGAGCTACACCCCTAGTCCTATTTTTTATACTTTATTTTGAAACAGAGAGTCTCACTAAATTGCGTAGAGCCTCACTAAGTAGCCAAGTGAGGCAGGCTTGAGAACCTGGATTCTCCAAGTACTGGGATTACAAGTGTGTACCTCTATATTTTGTCTCTCCACCACCCAACAGTTCTTATTCTTTTTGGTACAGGGGCATTATACTTCTGAGCTACAGACCCTAGCCCTTTTTATTTTTATTTTTTTTAAGTGGAACTAAAGGCTGAACCCAGGGGTAGTCTATCTCTGAGTTACACTCCAGCCCTATTTTATTTCTTATTTTGAAAACGGGTCTCACTAGGTTAATGAGTCTATTTGCTGAGGCTGTCCTTGAACCTGCAATCCTCTTGTCTCAGCCTCCCAAGTACTGGGATTACAAGGGTAAACCACCACATCTGGCTGCCCTTTTTGAAACAGGGTCTTGCTAAAGTGCTTGAATCTGTGATCCTCCTGCCTCAGCTTCCCTAAGTACTGGGATTACAGCCTGCACCACAACTACCTTCAACAGTTTTCTTTCAGGAGAAAAATTCTGAAATACTAACATTCCATCCTCTAGAAAAGGACTCAACAAATAGCAGTACTGACTGATCTTGATTATCAAAATGAATTACTTAGCTCAAATTGGAGAGAACTACCAATACTTCTAAATCTTCTTTAACACACTGAAAAGTTCTCATCTGACACACAAAAATTTCCCCTTTCAATAGCCAAAAGATTAGCCGGGCGTGGTGGCGAACGCTTATAATCCCAGCATTTGGGAGGCTGAGACTGGAGGATCCAGGTTCTCAGCCAGCCTCAGCTACCTAATGAGGCACTCTGCAACTTAGTAAGACCCTGTTTCAAAATAAAGAATAAAAAATAGGGCTGGGGATATAGCTCGGAGGTTGAGACCCTGTTTCAAAATAAAGAATAAAAAATAGGGCTGGGAGTATAGCTCAGAGATAGAATGCCCTTGAGTTCAATCCCCAGTACCGCAAAACAAACAAACAAACAAACAAACAAAAAATAGCCAAAAGATTCAGTCAACTTCATAGATGTGGAATGGAACAAAGCAAGCAAATGTCAGGATAAGTACTGTGATAGTCTACACATAGTGGAGCTATAGCAACCTATTATATTACTTTGAATTTATAAAACCCTTTCTTGTTCAAAAGTCAAAATATAGGTGAACTACACAACCTTAATAAAAATATCAGCTATTTCTACAAACACTTTAGCCAACATGGGAAGTACCAGTAAAGGAAAAAGTTGGGAACTGTGGAAGAGGCACATGTATAACCCTGGAGAAGAGGAACAGGATTTTTCCCTATGGAGAAAGGGCTTTGTATGCTCTTCATAATAAAATGAGGCTTCTTTAGGAGGAAAAAAACCTCATAATCTTAATAAACCAAAGCAGAACAGAGAAGAGATCAACTTAAGGGAAAAGTTATTTTTGCGCCTTTTCCAAAACTGATGTGTGTGTTGTGCGCATATATATATATATGTTTGTTTGTTTTTGCATTGCTGTGGATTGAACCCAGGGCCTTACACATGCTAGGCAAGCAATGTACCACTGAGCAAAAATTCCAGCCGTTTTTGTTTATTTTGAAACAGGCTCTAATAAAGTCGTCCAGGCTGGCCTCAAACTGGTGATCCTTCTGTCTCAGCCTTCAGAGTAGCTAGGATTACAGATGTGCGTCACTGCACATGGCCTGACTAATCTTCATGACAGCAGAAAATGTATCTTTCTAAAGGAAAAATAACTACATTACCCTAATACAATGATTAAAGTACAACCTCATCCAGGCGTGGTGGCACACGCCTGTAATCCCAGTACTTGGAAGGCTGAGACAGGATCACAGGTTCATGGCCAGCCTCAGCAACTTAGTGAGACCCCGTTTTAAAAATAAAATAAGGCTCTGGTGTAGCTCAGAGGTAGAATGTCCCTGGGTTCAATCCCTAGGACGAACGGAAGGAAGGAAGGAAGAAAGGAAGGAAGGGAGGGAGGGAGGGAGGGAGGGCGGGCCGAGCCTATTCTAATGGTTGAAAGGCATAACCCCAGGCTGACATTGCTTGAGGTGGATCAATTGGTCCTAGTAGTAGATAACTACAATTCAAAGACTGGGAAAGCCTCATTTCCTACTGTGCCAAAATACGATGCAGGATAAAAAGTACTCTTAATGTTCTCTTCCTCCACTGTCTTCTCCACTATTAGAATCAACTATAGAATTCTGGCAGCTGTATTAAGAGAAATCTTATAGCACCCAAATATCCGTAAGGAATTAGGGTCAAGGAATTTATAAGAATTTAGAAGCGCTCCAATATGCTCCTTTGAGAATGAAGAGAGAATAGTGAGTAAATGAAAAGAGTATAGTGAGTCAAAGAATGGACTTGGAATCAGGCCTTAGTTTTGTTTGTTTGTTGGTACTGGGGATTGAACCCAGGGGCATTTTACCTCTGAGCTACACCCTCAGACCAATTTTTTATTTTGAAACAGGGTCTCACTAAGTTGCAGAGGGCCTCACTAAGTAGCTGAGGCTGGCCGCAAACCTATGATCCTCCTGTCTCAGCTCCCAAGTACTGGGGTTACAAGCATGTACCACCACACCAGAGTAGGCCCCAGTTTTTAAATTCTGGCTCTACATTACACATATAGGTGGTATCACATTTGGCAAATCACCTAACTACCATTTCTCTATCTGTAGAATGAGAATAATATGTACTTTGGTTGGTTTTGTAGAGTTAAAAATGAGATGCATATGAAAATATCCTAGCATACTACCTAGTATGTAGTTGTTGAAATACTAAATAAACACCCCCTCAATTTTAACTTTTTTTTTTTTGTGGTACTGGGGATTGAACCCAGGAGCATTCTACCTCTGAGTTACACCCCCAGTCCTGTTTTTTATTCTTTATTTTGAAACCGGGTCTCACTAAGTTGCGGAGTGCCTCACTAGGTAGCTGAGGCTGGTCGCGAACCCAGATCCTCCAGTCTTCAATTTTAACTTCTTAATACTCACCCACTACTTGGCCTTCTTCCAAGTATATTTTAAAAAGTTGAGATGTATGCTATCCAAGAAACTACTTAACATATCCAACTTTTTTTTTTTGCAGTACTAGGGATAGAACTCAAGGGCATTCTACCTCTAATCTATACCCCCAGCCCAATTTCTTTATTTTGAAATAGGGACTCACTAAATTACGGAGAGTCTCACAAGTTGCTCCTGTCTCAGCCTTCCAAGTACTGGGATTACAAGCATGTGCCACCCCCCACCCCAAGCTATATCTAACTTTTTAAGGAATTGCTAATAAATATCTTTATCTGTGCCATTAATTGAAGCTCTGACAAGTAAATGTTGGAGAATAAACTGGGTAAATAACAAAGAGATTTTGTTTAAAGAATTTCACATTTTCTATCTTTTCTAATCACAAAAATCAAATTAACCATTTACCTTCATCATCATCATCCTTTTCTTTCTCTTCCAATGCTTGTTTTTCCAATTGTCTTGCTACCTCATCCACTGAGGTTCCTGATTCTTTATCAGGTTCCTGTTGCCCTGCTGATCAAATAAAATAGCATAAATAAAATGTAAAAGATACTTTCACACTGTAGGTTCTAAAGATGCTTGAGGGTCCATAAATCCTTTCTGATAAGTGCTCAGGAAACAAAACAGAAACATTATTTTGAATGTAATTTGTTAAATGACAGAAAAAAATCTTCTATACCTAAGCAGTAGTATCCACTCATTACTTAACAAAATATCCATTACACATGCCAGTAGCTAAAGGATAAATTAAAATCCAAGTTGGTCTTTACCCTTAAGTAGTTTAACTTTTACAAGTATTCAACAGACTGCAACAAATAGTTACATTACTAGAGACAGAATACAGGCAATACATGCTGAAGGCCTTAAGAAGAGGATTGCTAGCCTGCATGGTGGCCCATGCTTGTAATCCCAGCATTTGGGAGGCTGAGACCGGAGGATTCCAGTTCCTGGTCAACCTCAGCTACCTAGTGAGGCACTCCGAAACTTAGTGAGGCCCTATTTCAAGATAAAGAATAAAAAATAGGGCTGGGGGTATAGCTCGGAGGTAGAATGCCCCTGAGTTCAATCCCCAGTACTGCAAAAAAAAAAAAAAAAAAAAAAAAAAAAGAGAAGAGGATTGCTGGGCTTGGTGGTGCACTCTTGTAATCCCAGTATTTTGGAGTCTGAGTCAAGAGTAGAACAGGTTCCTGCCAGCCTCAGCAACTTAGAGAAGCCCTTCACAACTTAGTGAGATATTGTTTTAAAAATAAAATGGGATTGAGGGTGTAGCTCAGAAGTAGCATGCATCTAGGTTCAATCCCCAGTACCAAAAGGATGAAGATTCATGTATACCACTGGCTTCTTGAAAGCAGCTGTCAAAATTGGCTGGGTAAAATAAAAATAGGTAAGAAAAGATAATCCATTACTAAAACACTTAGATACTCAAATTCTTGAATATCTAAGCACAAGATGAGGTTCCTGCTCTAGAAGTGATTACAATCTAAGACATGTATTTGTAGAAAGAAAAATACCAGGTAACACATAATGAAATACCGTCCTGATCACTGAAGAGGATTTGTATGGAGATGTAAGACTGCTGCAAATGTATTAGGACCAGTGTGCTGAACACCTTCAAGGACAAATCGCCCAATTTGGATTTCATCGGAAAGCGAAGAACAGCCACCAGTATATGCTCTGGAAGAGACCCAGCAAAGCTACAACTCTCCCTCTTCCACTTCCATCTAATCAAAATTTCATAAAGATAAGATTAGTCCTCTACACCCTCTCTCAACTCCACGTTATCCCGCTGGCCTCTCCATTTTTCTCTTTCTCAGGCTGATTTTCGTTAAAACCAGGTAAAAGTAATTTTCCTAAAATTAAGAAGTTTCTGAAACAAAAACAGCGACTTCTCAAAACACTTAAGTTCCTAGCTCATCAGATGGACCCAACTGCAAACTTTCAGCTGTTTTCCTTCCTTGCCTTACAATAGATTTAGATTATCGCTTGAGAAGTTCCATTCGGAGCCACAGACCATTCCCGTCTGCGTTGCCTGTAAGTGACATCAAAATTCAAGCCTAAAGGTTGACGATGCTGTAGGATTAGGCAGGTGAAAATTCGCACCACCACAACCACAAATTCTCAGTGACTTGGGCGTGCGGGCACACACACACACATGTACACAACCCCAAAAGTGTAGTGCGTATCAGAAACCCCGATGAAAACCCAGATGGTGTGTGGGGGGGTCGTCGGGTCAGGCCATACCCTCGCCCCCCCCATCCTCCACCAAAATACGTCTCTGGTTAGCTCCAGCTAAGGGGTACGGATAAGAACTGGATTACTCAGGAGGTGCCCAAACCGCGCGCAAGACAGGAGAGCGAAGTTCTTGTGAATGGTTTCAAGTCCGCGCAATCGTCTCCGTGGGACCAGAGTTTTGGCAACGTGGGGCCGGGGCCCAGCGACCCCAAGGCCACCATACGCGAGGCTGGGCCGCTCGGCTTCCCCACTCCATCCTCACCATCCCTCTAGTCCCACCGAGAGAGAAGCCGCCTCTCCCCGGGGCTGGGAATCTGAAGTCCGGCCTTGCCACCCTCTCGGGCCTGGGAATCAATGGAGTCCAGGCCTCCGGGTCCCCGGTCCCTGCCACCCCCGCCCAGCCAAGTCGTTCGGCCATTCCTGGTAGGGGCTGAGAAAACACACGACTCCCTCTACCTGCGGCAGCCCCTTTACTCTTCTTCTTCTTCCGTCTTTTTTTCTTGGCTGCTTCCTCAGCCGTCGAGGCAGCTCCCTCGTCCCGGTCGTCTGGATCGAGGTCGCCATTCAGATGGCTCCCGGAGGCCGCTGCCTCCTCCACGCCCGCCATGTTGCCCGAGAGAGCGCGAGCGAGTGAGAGAGAGCGGCGAAGGCCCGCTCCTTCTTCACCCACCTACACCAGCGACGCCGGAAGCCGCTCTCGATGGTGGGGCGCGCGGAATGCTGGGACGGCGGAGGACTGGACTGCGGCGTGTGCGCAGCTCTCTGCGCGCCGGCCTCTGTGCCTGCCTGCAGTAGGCGGGGCGGGGGTCCGACCAACCAACGCAACCCACACTGGTGGGGTTCCTAGCTGCGGACGTTCCCCGCGCAGACCTACCCACCTACTGTCCGCGTGAAAGGGAAGCTTCAAACTGGGCGTGGTGGCGCCCGCAAGTAATCCCAGTACTTGGGAGGCTGAGACAAGAGGAGAATCACAGGTTTGAGGCCAGCTTCTGCAACCCAGTGAGACCCTGTTTCCAAAATAAAAAATAAAATAGGGCTAGGGGTATAGCTCAGAGGTAGAACGCCTCTGAATTCAATCCCCAGTATCACAAAAAATAAAACAAAGTAAAGAAAGAAAATAAATAGGGCTGGGGGTGTAACTCAGAGGTAGAATGCCCCAGAGTTCAATCCTCAATATTACCAAAAAAAAAAAAAAAGGTGGTGGATCTTCACCTCCACCATGAGCTGGAGAAGCCTGCACCTGCTCTGTAGAGAGGGCTACCTGCGAGAGGAGGGGGCATCTTTGCTGGAGCCGAAAAATTTAAGTTTTATAAATAGTACAGAAAGCAGCGAAAGAGGCTACAAAATGTGTTCGCTTGTACACATTCCGTTTTTTGTGTGACTCACAAGGACTGCGATTCACAGTCACAGTGTGCTGCAAAGCTGTCTAGGCACTAGAGATAATTTGGGAAGCTGGAATTTCGTGTTTGGTGTATTGTAAACTTGGGATGATTCAAGACCGGATACCCTCACACTCCTCTCATTTAACAACTGGTAACAAGAGTTATAGGTTCTGGTAGGCGGGGACAAACAGCCTGTCTCATGAATGCAGTGGTTCATACTCCACTTTATTTCCATTCATCTTTCTTTTGGACTTCAGATATTTCACCAGAATGCAATAGAATTTTTGCCTATTTCTTTACCTCTGATCTTTTATGATAGGGCCTCGTGTTCAAACTGCAGTTAGAGATTTAGCCAGTGTTCCAACTAGGGCTAGAGATTTAGTCCTTGGCCTCAGTAGATTGTCATGGGGTATCTGGACAAATTGCTTCTCAATTTCTCCTGAATATGGGTCTTTGTCTACCTAGAGAGTTTAGGTATTTTCCTTAGTTTTAAACTAGGGACCAAACTTCATAGGCGTCAAAATAAATATGTGTAAGGGCCTCCTTGCCAGTGATTTGATGTTAAACCTTACACAGACTCTACTCATAGCCACTAAAGTGTACTAGCTCAGTGGGAGAGCAAGCCTATGTTTAGCCTGCTCCAGGCTCTGCATTCAGTCTCAAGTACAGGATTATAGGTGTGCATCACCACGCCCAGCTTGTAAATACATTTTTAAAACATGTTACTACTTTCCTTATGTCATTTATTATTACAAGGTAATATATCAGAAACCTAAAGGATTTTCCATGGGCATGGAGGATAATACCTTTAATCTCAACTAGTTGGAATTTTAAGGCAAGAGGAAGGAAAGTATGAGGCCAGCCTGGGCAAATTAGCAAGACCCTGCCTCAACATGAAAAAAAAAAAAAAAAAAAAAGCCAGGCATGGTGGCACACGCTTGTAATCCCAGCATTTGGGAGGCTGAAACCTGAGGATCCGGGTTCGCAGCCAGCCTCAGCTACCTAGTGAGGCACTCTGCAACTTAGTGAGACTCTGTTTCAAAATAAAGAATTTTTTAAAAATAGGGCTGGGGGTGTAGCTCAGAGGTAGAATGCCCCTGGGTTCAATCCCCAGTACCGCAAAAAAAAAAAAAAAAAAAAAAAAAAAAGCTAGGGATATAGCTCAATGGTAGATTGCCCCTGGGTTCAATCCCCAATACCAGGAGAAATCACAATTTACTCTTGTACATGCTAAAGTTACGCCAGAGCTTGTGGAGTGCCTCACTAGGTAGCTAAGGCTGGCCGCAAACCCGGATACTCCAGTCTCAGCCTCTCAAATGCTGGGATTACAAGAGTGCACCACCATGCCCAGCTAAATTTGTGTGTGTGTGTGTGTGTGGTACTGGGGATTGAACTCAGGGGTATTCTACCTCTGAGCTACACCCCCAGCCCTATTTTGTTCTTTATTTTTGAGACAGTGTCTCACTAAGTTGCAGGGGGCCTCACTAAGTAGCTGAGGCTAGTCTTGAACCTGTGATCCTCCTGTCTCAGCCTCCTAAGTACTGGGATTACAAGCATAAACCACCACACCTAGCCAAAACTTTTATATTAGTTCTCAAAACCATTTTTTTAAACTTTTCTCAACAGTAACATCCCTAAGGCTGATGGTCTCCATTCTAAGAAAGAATTAGAGATGAAAGAGCCTGACAGTATAGAAGACTTGCTGAATTAATGCTGATAACAATACTGATGAGAATTTACACAAAATCTATGGTTGAGGGCATAGAGAAGAGAGGTTGGATTGCAGACACATTTCTAAAGTAAAGTTAAGAGAACTTTATGGTCCATTGAACTTGGAAGGGGAGAGGTAGAGGATGACACCCAGGTTTTTGGCTCTGGTTCCTGGGTGGAGAGTGGTACCACACTCTGAGATAGAGGATGGAGGAGGAGGAGACTTGGAGGAGGTGGAGTGAAAGATAAGCTTTGGACACTCTAAGTTTGAGCTGCCTGCAGCACATCCAGGCAAAGATATCTAGTAGTCAGTTAGAAATATGGATGCGGAGATATAGACAGAGAGATCATTGGGACCTAGGTGTGGCAGAAGATTGTGTGTAAGGTAGTTCAGGGAGAACACAACTTAGAAGGACACTAATGTTTTGGAGGTTTTGTTTGTTTGGGGGAAGGGTGATATATTCTGTTAAGGAGACTGCAAAGAGATGGTAAGACAAAAAGAAATCTTTTATTTTGTTTTTTAAAAAAATTTTGTGGTACAGGGGATTGAATTTAGGAAGGTTCTACCTCTGAGCAACACCCCTAGTTCTATTTTGTTTTTTATTTTTGAAACACTAAGAGGGCCGCACTAAGTTGCTGAGGCTGGTCTTGAACGTGCAATCCTCCTGTCTCAGCCTCACAAGTACTGGTATTACAACTGTGTGCCACCATGCCTGGCAAGAAATGCTTTACAGAATAATCACAGAGATGTAAGGAGAGAAAATGTTTTATGAAATAATGCTCGGTCTTCTATATCAACTGCTGTAGAAAAATCAAATAGTACAAAGTTTCAAAAGATACTAGTAGAGCTGGGCATGGTGGTGCACAACTATAATCCCAGTACTTGGGAAGCTGAGACTGAAGGATTACAGGTTTGTGGCCACCCTCAGCAACTTACTGAGACTGTTTCAAAATAAAAAAATGAAATAGGGATGAGGATATGGCTCAGACGTAAAATGCCCCTAGGTTCAATTCCCAGTACCAAACACACTAAAAAAAAAAAAAAAAGAAGAAGAAGAAGAAGAAGAAAAAGCTACTAATGATTTGTCCTTTAGTTAGCTATTGGTGACTTTAGTAAGAGCAATTCCACTAGGAGATACTAAAAAAGGGTACTCACGAGAGATTGGGTTGCCCTATTCTATGGAAGGGTCAAAGGATCCTTTATCTCAAGTCTATTCCATCAGGAACTTGTGATACTCTTCTCTATTGTTCAAGAGAGGGCCTTTTTTGAAATTAAATGCAGCTCTCTTGCACACTATAATTTTTCCCAATGCTAATTGCATCCAGTGACATCTTAAATTACCTTTTATCTTACAATGTGTTATTATCTCCTTTTTGTAATTGGAGTATAATTAGATACTAAATAGTAGAACTTCTTTACCTTCCCCCATAATCTCTGTATAGATTACCTCCATGTATTGAGGCTGTAATTTGGGGAAAGCATGTATGGTTCCAATATTCTTGTGGCCAAGAAGTTATCAGTGTTTGCCGGGCTCAGTGGCTCATACTTGTAATCCTGACCACTTAGGAGGCCAGCAGGTTCAAGATCAACCTAGGTAATTTAGTGAGACTCTATCTCAAAATAAAAGATTAAAAAGGGATAGGGGTGTAGCTCAGTGTAGAGGACTCCCCAGTACAAAATTAAGGGGGGAAAAAAAAAAGAGTTCACAAAAGACAAAGTCTGGTGGAATACTTTCCCTGGCCTCACAGAATCTTTCCCAGTGCAGATTTCTTTTTTTTTTTTTTTTGAACATGATTTTATTCTTCTTTATGGCTGAGTAAAATTCCATTGTGTACATATCCCATAGTTTTGTAATCCATTCATCTGTGATTGGACATCTTGGCTGCTTCCATAGTTTGGCTATTGTGAATTGAGCTGCTATAAACATAGATACACATGCATTGTTCTGATAATTTGGTTTCCATTCTGGTGGGTATATACCCAGTAGTGGTATTGCTGGGTCATATGGTAGGTTCACTCCCATTCGTCTGAGGATCCTCCATACTGTTTTCCACAGTGGTTGCACAAG
>PVLC010030697.1:0-19176 GCA_004027655.1 Graphiurus murinus
TGGGTTCTATCCCCAGCACCACACACACACAAACAAACAATCTTAGATGTGAGACAAGAAGGAATAGGGAAGACGGTGGCAAACTTCAGAGTCTTTGCCCCGCCTGGAAGGCAGTTATGTGATTTCTTTTAAACTGGATGCCAGTTTGCAATCTCTGGGAGAAGCAGGCCACTTTCTTCAGCTTTTCTCCTACATTCTATCAATCTACCATGTCTACGTGTAGTACTCAGAGGGTGAATCCGCAAAAAGATATACGCAAGAGAATCTTTCTCCCTAGTTTTACTGGTGGGGGGAATTGTTTTTAGCAACCAGAATTAAAATTGGAGTTAGTAAATTTTTCTAATTACAACCAAGAAAAGCAGAATTAAAGGGTTTGAAATGTTAATGTCAGAGCTTATTTGATGAATGTTCATGACTCTAGGAAGGGAAAAAGTGACAAGTTGAGGGAACTTTGTCACCTTCAGACATAAAACTTTTTGAGACGTGGGTTGCTCGTAATGCTAGCTCCATTGCTAGTTACTAAATGTTCCCAGATTTGTGAATATTCTGTCATTTAAAGACCAAGTGCTTTGTGTTCCTTCTTTCCCTTTGCTTTTAGGCAGTTTTAGCGGCAATTAAGTCATGCTGTGGAATGCTTATGGCAAAAGCAAATGCCATGAAAATTGAACACGCGGCTAATTTTACTTCTTATGAATAGAGTTCCCGTGGCTTCCCTCCGAGCCTAATGGAAGGGCTGCGTTCCATCCTTATTCTCTGCTTTGAATCACTGAGATTTACCTTCAGGTGTTCACTCAGTCTAATTTCTCAACTTGGCGAGCTTCTTCCATATACGAATTCTATTCTATTGTTGATGCCCTCTGCCTCGGGAACTGCTGGAAGGAATAGCTACTTATTACTTATGTTCGGAACTGCATTTTCAAGGGAAGGCGTTGCAACCAGGATTGTCTTCACTCTCTGAGAGTCTGTGGGAGACCTCCTGCTCTTCGACCATCCTCTTCAGTCCATGAAAGAACCCCACAAAACCTCCATGGAAAACTCGGGAATTGGGGAGGAGGGAGCTGGAGAAGAACGGCCTTTATTTCCCAATTACTGTCACACTGTTTGGCAGCAGTTAGGAAACAGGATTTGAAAAGGAGTTGAGAAATTGGTGACAGCGGCCGACTGATTCCCAAGGTTCATACAGAGGCGGGAGGACCCTGTGAATTTCCCACTGGTTAGAAATAGGACCCAGTAGAAGACAGAGAGACAGAGAAACGCTGTTCTGCGTGGCTGCGTTGGACCATCCAGCTCTTCCCTTCCCGGCCCATCCTGTGGGAAGGCTTTGTTATTTTGTGCTCATTTCTGAGGCTGATGTGTAAATGGAGCGTACGTCTGTTGCCATGACGACCCAGCAGCCCTTGGCTTGGGCTTCCCACCGGAGCGCAAATGTGCTCTGGAAGAGATGCTTGTCAGAATCTGCCAGACTATTTTCCCTCCTGGATCCACACAAAAGGTTTAGCATGTTCCTAGCTGCATTTAGAGGAAAGACAGGCTGAAATTGAGCACTTGGCTCCCACGAAGGATGGAGCGCCAAAGCTCCAATCCCCTGCGGAAGTCAGCGGCCCAGTCTATCATTTCCATACTCTGGGGGGCAACTCTGTATAATTAAAGAGAAGGACCAAGTCTAAAAGCAGCAAAGAGGTCTCGATGATTACCGGAACTGAGGCTTTTGTTGACTTTTCATGTGACTCATAACTATCTCCCTATTTAATAAGAGGTCATTGTTACTGCTGGCATTCCTATTCCTATTTTGACTCATCAGATCTGTGTGTAGGTGCTGAACCAAAGGAAAAACCAAGAAACTGCGCAGTTCAAGCCGGGCACATGGTCCTCGGGCTGTTCTGCGCCCTCATCTTGGGTCCTGTTCTGTCCTTGTCCCTAGTGACCAAAAAAAACCTCAACAACTGGTATTGTGTGCCAACTTACACGCAGCTTTCAATTATTTTTTAATAGGATGTCTAAATTTGGAGCTCTCAGGATTCCTTCATTTCTCTTCCTTGTCCTCTATCTGCCATTTTGCCCGCATCTCCTTCAGAGGGGAATAAAAGAAGAGAAACACATGTTGGTTAATTCAGCATGTATTGGTAGCCATCAAAAGATTTTATGAGGAAGAAGGGAGCTAGTGAAATGTGTAGTGGAGATTATCTGTGTTTTGTGCCAACACTGGCTTTGGAACCACAGGTAATCTCTAATTAGCTCTATTAGGTGATAACTTCCATTAGTTATGTAATTTCTCCACTAACCTCATTCAGAAAAATCAAGTAAATACCAGCTGCTTCCTTCTTCCCTTAATCTTCACATCTCTCAAGAGTGAGTGCTACTGAAAGAGTAGACCTTCTCAACCCATTAAAAGGAAATTTAACTGAGCTAGGATTCAGCCACACACATAAGACATGGCTTCAAAGCACCAACAAGCTATGGATCTTAGTTCCCATAGATGCAAAATGAGGATTTGGACAGCATTAATTCTAAGGTCTCCTTCTGGAAATTCTGGAAAGCCTCAGCTTCAACCTTACTGATACATTCTAACCACTTAGGGCTACAACCAGAGTTAGTCATAAGAGAAAATTATTCATAAATAGACAATCAGCATTGTGGCCCCTTCTAGTTTCAAATCTTAGGTCAGCTCCCTGACCCACTCTCCCTCTCCTTGTTGATTCCCCACCCTACAATTCTGTGTGTGTGTGTGTGTGTGTGTGTGTGTGTGTGTGTGTGTGAGAGAGAGAGAGAGAGAGAGAGAGAGAGAGAGAGAGAGACAGATTAGGGATTGAAGGATTGGACCTAGGGGCATTCTACCTCTAAGCTAAACCCCCAGCCCTATTTTATTCTTAATTTTGAAATTGAGTCTCGCTAAGTTGCTGAACTTGTGATCCTTCTGTCTCAACTTCTCATGCAGTGGGATTACAGGCGTGCACCAGAGCTCCCACCCCACAGTTTTTTGTTTGCTTGTTTTTGTTTTTTGCAGTACTGGGGATTGAACCCAGGGGCATTCTACCTCTGAGCTACACCCCCAGCCTTATTTTTTATTCTTTGTTTTGAAGCAGGGTCTCACTAAGTTGCAGAGAGACTCACTAAGTAGCTGAGGCTGGCCCGGAACCCGGATCCTCCGGTCTCAGCCTCCCAAGTACTGGGATTACAAGTGTGCACCATCACACCCGGCTCCCACAGTTTTTTAATAAGATGCCAACAACAACAATAAAAACCCTGCCCACTTCTGGCTTGAATTATTAGCTTCCTTAAATTCAGAGTGCCTGTCTGTTGTAAAAGGGAAATTAACATGGAGTAGGAGGTCAAATCCAATGAACTCCAAGCACAGTTTCAACACTAACTCTCTGAAATTTGGATGTTAATGTTCCAACAGGACGGAGACCACCTATAGCATAGGTCCACACTTGTGGGCTGTGGTCAGAACTCAGCCCACCAATGTGTTGTTTGGCTCACACACATGATTTTAATTTTTTTAAGTTGGGTTGCCAGCATTTAGACAATGAGGATTTTCCATAAGAACTCCAGATGTCCAGTTTCTATGTCTAAATCTGGGAAGAGCTGAGAAGGGTGCTCACACGCCCGTGGAACAGTCCCCTGGTACTGCAGGGGCTGCCCTTCAGGTAGGGCGGGTGCTGCCCACCCAGGCTGCCACAGTCCCGCCCTGCGCTACACCCTGTGGCCGCCCACTCCAGACCACCACTGAAGAACCGCTGTCCTGACCTTTCAGGGACTGCGACCCCAGGATCATTCCATCGAAAGTCACCGCTTCCTTCTGAGGATCTGTACTTATTTAATGATTTTTCTTTAAAGAAAAGAGAAAGGCAATCTGTGCATTGATGACAGCTATTCCGTAGGTGGGATGCTATTTTTGCTTATTCTAATGAACACCTCATCCTGTGCCAGAGAGCACTCTGCAGCTGCTCACCTCTGGAGAAGGAAAGCAGAGCAATAAATCAAAGGTTCGCAGTGACTGGCAAGGGAGGCACTACTTAACCGGCTCGCCCTCTGATTGGAAAACAACTGGCAGTCACCAAACTCCCCCCTCTTTGGATACAGGGATGGGCCATTGGTTTTTATTTTTTTTAAAGGCTTCATTAAGATATAATTCACATAAAATTTCCAGTTCAGTCATTTAAGCACATTCACAATGTTGTGCAGCCATAGTCACTCTCTGTTCCTGAATATTGTCATCATCCCCCAAAGAAACTACATTTCCCCTAGTAGCCATTTCCCATTCCTCACTCCCCGTCCCCAACTCTAGGCAACCACTAGCCTATTATTCCCGTGGATTTGCATATTATGGGCAATTTGTATAAACGAAATCATATACTAAGTGGCCTTTTGTGTCTCCTTCCACTTAGCGTAATGTTTCCAAAGTTCATCTATGTTTACCAGTACTTCCGTTTATCATTACTTCTGTCCTTTTGATGGTCAAATAATATTCTGTTGTATGGATATACTGCAGTCGCACAGCCTAAAATATTTACCATCTGACCCTTTATAGAAGATGATTGCTCTGACCCTGATTCTAGTTATTAAAATGCTGTGATATTGATTCCCAGCATTGCAAATCTATATCTATATCTATATCTATATCTATCTATATACATATATATTATGCTTATAGTCTTTGAATTTATATAGTGTACTTATAGGAATATCTATATGTAGCCATGTATTCTTATATATACATGCACATATATACATATGCAAATATATACATAAATACATGTATATGCATATATGCATGTGGGCATATCCACACACAGATATATATGGGCTCACATGTATGTAGGTTGGTGTGTATGTGTCACGTCCACATCACCATTTCCTTGATTGCCCCTCAATGCATCTCCCATATCATCTAGGAGAGTGGAACCACGACTCAGTGCACTGCTCTGCAGAGCCAAACTGGAGCCGAGGCGCAGGTAAAGATATGCATTTCCGTACACACAAACCAAAAAGGCTCCGGTAGATTGAACCAAGGGGGAATGTTAATCAAAGTTCTGCAATCAAGACACATGACTACAGAAAGTCCCACATTGCCCAATCTGTCCCCATGCCATCCTTGACCCTCAAGAAACTATCTGGCCAACCTTGAGCTGCCTGGAATCCTTGTTACACAATAACCCAGGTTGGAAAACAAACCGCAGCCCATCATTATCTCTATCTTTAGTATTTTGTTTATCATGGGTGTTTTCCCTGCTCTAGTTTACAGATGAGACCAGAAAGATAAGAAGAGGCCAGCCTGGCAGTGAAAGGCTTTGTCAAAAATGCAGATGAGGTACTACTTGCCCTGGGGCTCTGGCAAACCTGGAAGGCTATAAGCACTTTTTTTTTCTTTTTTTGGTCCATTTTGTGCTACTGTAACAAAATCCTGGAGGCTGGATAATTTATAAAGAACAAAGATTTAGCCCTATAGTTCTGGCAACTGGGAAGTCCAGGGTTGAGGGTTCTGTGTCTAGTGAGGAGCTTCTTGCAGCATCATCAAATAACAGAGAGTGGGAAGGCAGGAGAGCCCCTGAATGCAAGGGGTGCTGACACACTTGTGTAACAAGCCCTTTCCCCACACCGACATATCCATGAAGCCAGAGCTCACATGACCTCCTCAGCTCTTACAGGCCCCACCTCCCAGCACTGCTGTGCAGGAGTCAAGTTTCCAACACATGAACTTTGGGGACACATCCAAACCACAGCACATGGGAATAAAAGAACAGACTTTTTTTTTTTTTTCCAGTGCTGGGGATGGATCCCAGGACCGCATACATACTAAACAAGTGCTCTACCACTGAGCTACATCCCCAGCTCTTTTTATTTTTTATTTTGAAACAGGGTCAATCTAAGTTACCACATACTTCTAGCCTCAGACGTGCAATTCTCCTGTCTCAGCCTCCCAAGTTCTGGGATTATAGGCATGTACCACCACTCCTGGTCCCTACATTTTCTATAAAATCCTCAATATAATTTCTAAAAAGGAAGCAATGCTTTGGTTTAGGGTCAAACACATGGGAAAATTACTCCTTTAAAACATACTCTTTTCAAACTGAAAATGATATGTTTATATGGCTAATCATATTTGTCCTCCAGATCCTCTTTGAGGTCGTGGATTTTTAAAGTCAAACCTTACATTTGTACATGTTTCTCTTCTGTGGAGGAAGATGGCGGTCCTCCCTGTGGCCCTGCATGTCAGTCAGAGTGGAAAGCATGCAAAAATGTCAGGTGGGTTTACCCAAAATGACACAAGTCCCCAGGAGTGCCGCAGGCAGAAACTCAGCTGGTCTCTGGCCAAGAGTTTGGAAGAGGAAATTCCTGCTTTGGTTGGGGAATTGGCTAATGGCTGCCAGGGTTTCTTCCAACCCAGACATGTCACTTGTGTGTCGTTTATTTAAATAGAAATTCCAGGTGGTTTATTTCCCTCTAATATTGAAGGATGCTTTTAAAAAACAATTTAACAACTTCCACTCTTCTAAAAAAAAAAACCTTGAGCTATAGTTTGCTAAGTCTATGGATAAACAGAAGTAGTTCAGGGGCTTAGTATATGACCAAACAAACATGGAGCAGGGTTTAGAATGATGATGGCAGACGAGGTTTGCTTCTGTGCTCTACCCCTCTCTGCTCCCCATCTTCCCCTGCAGCAGCTCCCTGAGGGGGCCCATCCTGCAGCCGTCACTCACTCCAGCACTAACAATTTTTTCTCTGTGCCTTCTAGTCCATAAACCCAATAAAATGTGCTATTACCTATACTTGAAAGTCCTGCTTTCTCCCTCATGACAGCTAAGGTGATGATAACTAACCCCATTTCAGGCAACCCACATGCAGTCGGTGAACTATCTCCCAGCGTTCGTTCCTTCATGTCAAAGCACAAAGGTGGGAATCTCAAGTTCACTTTGCCCGCAGAGAAGACCAGGACACAGGCAGAAGTGTTAACACGTCCCGAGTCTGACCTCTCACTCCTCCAGTACTGAACCTCTGGCAGCTGTCTTCCATTCCAGGATGTTCTTGTTTTAAAATAAAGGGCATTGCCTGGTGGCATTTTCTTTGGCTCACAAGATATGTAAGTCTGAATCATTGCCATTGTTTAAAAAATTGTGAGGTTTCCTGTGTAAACCCAGATTTGTGCATCTCTTAAAAATTTATCAGAAGCCAGGCGTGGTGGCGCACACTTGTAATCCCAGCATTTGGGAGGCTGAGACTGGAGGATCCGGGTTCGAGGTCAGCCTCAGCTGCCTAGTGAGGCACTCTGAAACTTAGTGAGACCCGGCTTCAAAATAAAGAATAAAAAATAGGGCTGATGGTATAGCTTGAAGGTAGAACACTCCTGAGTTCAATCCCCAGTACCGCAAAAAAAAAAAAAAAAAAATCAGAAGCTCTGACAACACCCAGTGGTATCTTTCCTGGCTGCTTCTAGCAGAGCTGAGCAGAAACTGCCCTCTTGAGACTCAACAAGGCTTCCTGGAGCCCAGCTCTCTCTTCCCTATTAAAGTTCCTGGCCAGGGGTCATCTTACACTGTACCTGCTTCTCCCACTACCTTACCTTCCTGACTCCTGGAAGGCATTTGAGTTTTGTAAGCCTGCTTTGAAGATTACACACAGTGCAGAGTCGTTCAGAATTGTCAAAACAAGCCGGGCGTGGTGGCGCACGCTTGTAATCCCAGCATTTGGGAGGCTGAGACCAGAGGATCTGGGTTCGCGGCCAGCCTCAGCTACCTAGTGAGGAACTCCGCAACTTAGAGAGACTCGGTTTCAAAATAAAGAATAAAAAATAGGGCTGGAGGTGTAGCTCAGAGGTAGAATGCCCCTGAGTTCAATCCCTAGCACCGCAAAAAAAAAAAAAAAAAGAATTGTCAAAACAATTTTGTAAGCCAAAACCATGCAGAGCATCTTAAAAATCAATGAGAAAATGAGGATTGGTCTGTGAACCTTAAAAAAATATGTGTCAAAATATTAAAAACTCTCTTACTCTCAGTTATAAATGTATAGGGAAATGAAAAAGTAAAAATCGATGCTCATAAAACACCCCGTAATTTAAAACATTAGGAATGTTGAGAATTGAAGTGTTTTATTTCTCTGTCAAGAATCAGTCAAAAGTAGTTTAAGGTTTGCTTGCCCTCTTTGTAATTTGCAATATGCAGCAAACATCTATAGCATGGCACATAATCATTCTTTCTGAGTATGGGTCAGCTTCCAACATTTTATCTCTGTGCTCTCAATGTATGGAATAGACCAGAAAGTCTTTTTAACGTAAAGTCTTTGCTGGTGTCATTCCCTCTGGGACAACTTCATCCTTCTTGTCTACGGGGAGCAGTGGTTCAGCTTCAAGAGGCTCTTGTGACTTCACATCCAGTGCCTCTCCAGAGCCACCTTATGCCTTTCCCACAGTCCCCTACTTCTTTTCATTCATTCATTCATTCATTTGTACTGGGGACTAAACCCAGAAGCATTCTACCTCTGAACTACACTCCCATCCCCATTTTCTTTTTCTTTTTGAAACAGTGTCTCACTAAGTTGCCGAGGCTGGCCTTCCTCCTGTCACAGCCTACCAAGTACTGGGGTTACAAACTCGAGCCACCACACCCAGCTTCACTACCTCGTCTCTAACGCCTGATGCTCCACTCCGAGGATCTCCAGCACTCTTCCCTTGTGTTTCTTTATTCTGCACTTTCATCTTTGTTGGCTGATTCCCTCTTCGATTAATCATTTTTGTAAAGTGTCACATGGGCTTATCATCAGAAGATAACACAACAAAACCACCTTCTTTATTGTTGTGCATGAACAGAATCACAGGTGCACAGGGTCTAATCACAGACGGACCTTGAGTGCAGTGACACGTTTTGTCCTTGGTACAGGACATCTGCCATTTCTGAAAGGGATTTGTAGACTGAAGAGCTAGACATGAAGTACAGCCTTTATGCAGCTCCTCCTGCCTGATCACCAAAATTAGAACTATGTGGTGTAGGGACCAGTGTTACCTAACTTAATCATAGAAACGGAAATCCATGCAAAGTAAGCAGGGCCTGCAACATCTTTCGTGTGACAAAGCTTTACCGGATCTAACATTTTAGCATGGATTCTATAGGTCACCCAGGAAAAGTGGCCTCCAAAGGAAGGTCCTCCTCCGATAGTATCCTGTCTTGTGACTATTTGCAGAGCCCTGGAGAAAACAAACCGTTATCAAGCGTAGTCTTTCTCATACCAACACCTGTTGTTACAGCACTCTGGCCACCAGGGGGCATGTTGGGCTCCTGTCTGCTCACCCCTCAGGGTCTTGGTGCTAAGAGTTTCCAAATTGTGATTGTGAGCCTGGCGTGGTGGCACAGGGCTGTCATTCCAGTACTTGGGAGGCTGAAGGCTGGAGGATTGCAGGTTCGAGGCCAGAGCATGGTAACTTAGCAAGACTCTGTTTCAAAATAAAAAATTAAAAGAGCTCTGGGGGTCTAGCTCAGAGGTAGAAATCCCCTGGGTTCAATCCCCAGTACCCCTTCCTGCCTGCCGCAAACAAAAGAATCACATATTAAAGTTGATTAAGTCTGGTTTTCTGATAGGACCGGAAGTTAAAACCTTTATCTTTCTAGCATGTTGAGATATTATAGTCTAAAAGCACATATTACTGTGTGGGACTGGAGTACAGCTCAGTGGTAAAGCCTAACATGCCTGAGGCCCTGAGTTCCATCCCCAGCACCCCAAAAATGAACCCCCAAAATGTAACATGTCCACAAACATCATTAATTTTTGGATAAGCCAACCTTTTCATTGTGAGAAAATATCCTGAAACCAAGACTGAGGTTTAGTTTTTGACATAGTATGGTTTTTTATACTTGGCTTGCTTTGCCTAGATACAAGAAGAGGTACTACTAATTATGAGCCTTTCCAAATTACTATCACAAAAAGTAAATGCCCTTTGCACTTCCTACTGTTACAGGGTGGGGATCAGGCGGAGGGGGGTCAAAGTGGGCAAGGCCCTGCAGGTTAACTTCCCATCTGTCCCAGCTGACCCCATCTGCTAATGTCTAGATGGCTACATAACACTGCTACCATTTAACTTCTGTTCTAAGAAGTGAAATCCATGTCATGACAAATTTTCTTTACACTCATCTTTCTTTGACAGTTTATCAGATCTTCACCTTTTTATTTATTAATGCATATTGAGTATCCACATGAATGAGTTTCACTGTGACATTCCCACACATGCATATAATGTGTCCTGGTTATACCCACCCCTCCCTCCGCCAGGCCCCTTCCTGTTCCCTAAAAGTTCGGTTTATCTCATTGTTTTCAGACATCTTTCTAAAATCTGAGGGATCAGTTGGAACAAGATACCAATTGAGAGTATGTTCAACTGAAAGATAAGGGCAGATTAAGAAGCCGTTTGTGATGGGACATTAACCACAACCAAATCAGTCCTGGGTAGGTACTTTTTATGGGTTAAGCTCTACTTCCAGAAAGTCTACTTCTGGGCTTCAATCGACTTCTGAATTCATCCTGAAAATCAGAATTCAGTCCTTGAGTGGAGCCTGACAGGTGTTAGGTATCATCTATTATTGAGATTCTTTTATTCTTTTTTTTTTTTTTTTTACTGGCAATTGAACCCAGGGGCATTCTACCTCCAAGCTATACCCCCAGACCTTTAAATTTTTTTTTTTTTTTTAATTTTGAAACAGGGTCTTGCTAAGTTGCTAAGGGCCCTGTTCAGTTGCTGAGGCTGTCCTCTAACCAAGATCCTCTTGTCTCAGCCTCCCAAGTACTGGAATTACAGGCATGAGCCACCATGCTCAGCTTATTGTTAATATTCTTGATACTTCTTCTAAAACACAGTTTCAGAGCTGTTGTTTATAGCAGGGGCCCATAGATGATCGTGAGGAAAAAAACAGGAAGGATCTGTTGATGACATGACAGTTTAGGGCTGGTTAGGTTTTTCATAGTAAGCAACATTATCAGCATTGAGCCTAGAATCTTCTATTTATATATGATCCTGTGAACAGTGAAGACGTTGACCAACCTCTAGCCCCTTCTGATTTACCCTGTGAGGCAGATGTTGTACTTGCCAGTAGTGACAAGGGCATTTGTACAAAGGGACAAAGTTAGCTTGTTGCAACTTAGTGCCAGTCTGCTTTGTGGACATTGTCCATCCCAGGTTGGGTGCAGTAGAACACCCCTGGGTTCAGCCCCTAGTATAACACACACACACACACATACACACACACACACACACACACACACACACACACACACTGTATCGATTTTTTTTTTTTTTTTTTTTTTTTGGCGGTACTGGGGATTGAACTCAGGGGCATTCTACCTCCGAGCTATACCCCCAGCCCTATTTTTTATTCCTTATTTTGAAACCGGGTCTTACTAAGTTTCGGAGTGCCTCACTAGGTAGCTGAGGCTGGCCACGAACCTGGATCCTCCAGTCTCAGCCTCCCAAATGCTGGGATTACAAGCCTGCACCACCATGCCCGGCTCCGTATCTAGTTTTGAATGGAGATATTTCCCACATACTAGGACCTTATCATGGCTATGTAAACCTACGATCATTGTATCCATTTCACCCACTATGTATGTAGAGAAACACAGGGACATCAGCTAGCCACTTCATTTTATTCACAGGAAGTCAGAAAGCAAGCAAGTCATTGGTCTCTGGTGTGAAAAAAATATTGGGAGGGGGAGGGTTTAGTAAATACTTAGAGCCTGAATCAATGATGAGCTCATTTGGCCTCAGAAATATGCAATTGGCAAATCACAACACAAGTAGAGAAGGATTCTTTCTAGGGCAATAGTAACAGGCAAGCTGAGTCACTTGGAGAGGGAACTAAAAAGGAATCTTTCTCTAAATTAGTTTCATTCGCATTAGTAATGTTAGTCACACTAACTACTGAATAATTCATTTTGCTTGAAGAGCCAGCAGAACGAAAAGAATTTGGATCCTGGAAGTAGCAACAACCAAACAAAACTATTATTCCTTTTTTTTTTCCTTTGTATAAATTCAACCATTGTTAACAATCTTTGGAAAATGGAATTTCTGAAGGAAGTATGTTATCTTCATTTTCTAAGCTTTAGAATTATGTAACTTTTATCACAAATGTTTTTTTCTTTTGATACTGAATTTTAAAAAAAAGATATTTGGGGAATTAGGAATTGCTGAGACACTATTAATCTTTGAAAGGCTGATACCGAGGCAAATACCCTGGATCTGGGCCATTTTTCAACCTCTTCCTGCTAAGTCAAACCTCTGGAGCCCAGCCAGTCTGTCTAGAGCCTGGACTGCCCAGCCCTCTGCTTTAGTGCCGCCAAGGGACGAGCCGAGTCTGTCCTCTCTATGCCGTCTAGGGCTTAAATAAAAAGATTTAGCAGTTATTTGGCATTTAATAGACACCAGAGCCAATCTAAGCCTTTTACAAGTATTACCTCCCTGAATCTTCTCAACAAGCCTATGAGGTGGGTGCTACCATCACCTGTTTTTTTGACAGGTGACAGAACTGTGACACCGTGCTATTAAGCGACTTGCCCAGGGTTGCACAGTGAGCAGGTGATGGAGGCCAGGAATCAACCCCAGGCAATGTGGCTCTGGAGTCTGTTATCCCCACTGAGGCCAAGCATACTAGCCTGCAGGTGATTCAAGGTTGAACTGGGGTGCCAGGGCTGGCCAGGAGACCCTGGGTCCATTTGGTGGAGATTTATACTCATATTTCTGCAACCAAAGCAGGATCAGTAAAGCCACAGCCAGCCTGCCTGGGGCAAAGGCAAAGACATGTTCCCTAGAGGTGAGTAAGCAAGCCCTTCCACCTTAAATTCCATGCTTCACCAGTTGACTTTATCTATTTCCTTCCTAGTTTCAGAATTCCTTCTGCTTGGAGCAGGACAAGTGTACAGGGCGAGCAAGAATTTAAGCTGACAGCCTTCCTTGCAGAGTCCATTGTGACTCCTCAGGGAAGGGAACTGGGAAAATATTTGTTTGGGTGATAAGTGCTTTCTACTTACTCAGAGGCAACTCTGGGCTCTGGGGCCATAGAAAGCCCGCCCGAAGAAAGCCTTATCCAAAGACAAAATCCTTCAGAATCCAGTTAGTGTTCCTCCAAACTCTGCACCCTTTTGTTCACATGGTGGAGAGCAAAGGCAGCAGCAAAAAAGAAAAGAATTTCAACTATTTGAGACCCACCCCTGTTTTTGTGTCTCATACAGAGATGGAGAAAGTTATCCCGCAGAGAAGTGAAACAGAGGAATTTGAGATGGAAGACTGGGACAATGAATGGATGTGTTCAGTCAGAGGACCAGGGCCCACTCTCTGTGCCCCTATTCCTGCTTCTCTGCTATGATACCCACTTTCCTCCCCAAAGCCCAGGGGCTTCGAGCCAAGGGAAGCCTCTGATGTGTTGGGGCCAGAGAGACTAAGACTAGAGCAAAGCACCAGCCCATAAGCTGGGAGCGAACAGCACTCTTGCCTGTGTCCTCACTACACCTGTGGATGTGCAGGTGCTTCTGAACACCTGGAGAGTTACAGAGCTGTGTGTTCCCAGCACTCCTCATTCATACTTTACCTTGCAGATGTGAGAGCCAACTGCTTTCCTAATTCACAAACCCACAGTTGCACCTGTAGCTTTAACGAGAGGGGAATGGACACCAGGGGATTAACCATGATCTTACTCCCCCATTAGGGAAGCATATAATACTATTCTTTAAAAATATATATTTACAGAAATGCATCTGTTGGTTAAATAGTATGTTGTTAGGTCAATTCAAGATGACCTGGTGTCCCAGTTTTGCTTGGTATTGGTGATGTTAAAGGTATACAGATGTGCAATGAAGCTTTCTCACTGTAACAAGCTCAACTCAAATTTCTCAGGCAGGTAAGTTAGGAAGTACTTTACTTGCTTTGTAAATTCCTGAATCTGGGCCGAGCTGATGGCAGAGGAATTCAAAGTAATTTACGGTGTTGAATGAGATGCTTAGCAGTTTCTCGGTGGCTCTGGAATCAACAGTACCTTTACTATGGGATAGCAGATAGAAAACTTGGACTGCATTAAATATTCAAGGCCAACGAGCCTATCTGGGATGGGACTGTCCCAGGCATCCTAGCAGGGTGGTCTGGGGTTGCAGTTCCTTATGTAAGTGTGGACTGTTTCTCTTCCCTGGGTTCCCCTACCTACAGTGCTACTTTTAAGTGTCAAAAACATGGTCACTGCAATATTATTTATCAAGTTCCTACTGAGTGCCAGATGCCTAAATTACATAATATCGTTCAGTTTCTATGAGGGCTACGTTTCTACTCTCATGATACAGAGGAAGAAAGTGAAGCGAAGAGAGTGATTACTTACACAGCTAGTAAGGGGCTGTATGGAAATGTGAACTGGTAAGTCTAGTGAGGGGCTAGTAAGTACAGTCTAGTAAGAGGCTGTATGGAAATGTGAACCCAGATTTGTCAGTCAAAACCTGTGCTTTTATCCCAGCGTGGTGGCGCATGCCTGTGGCCCCAGTACTTGGGAGGCTGACACAGGAAGATCAAAGGTTCAAGGACAGCCTTGGCAAGTAGTGAGACTTTCATCAACCTAGGGAGACCCTGTTTCAAAATAAAAATAAAATAGGATTGGGAGTGTAGCTCAGAGGTGGAATGCCCCTGGATTCAATCCTCAGTACCACAAAAACAAACAAAAAATGTGCTTTTACTCATCACACTGTACCACCAACTTTCTTCCAGTATTCAAACTAGACTTGTAGTTTTCCCAATTAAAACACATCCTAGGGACAGCAGATGGGTTATTCTTTGGTTCCGGGTCAGAATGTGATATGGAAGAAGTTTTAAGAGCTGGCTTCTCCCTTCCCCAGCAAAGGAGAACTGGAGGATTTCCATTCCATCAACTTGAATTAATCATTCCTGCCCAGATTTCTGTGAAAATCACTTTTTTAAAGAGCAATAGATAGTTGGTTACAAGAAAGAAGGACAAGATCTAATTCACATTAATCCAAAGCTCCTGAAATATTTCTAAAACAGCAATGAGCTGGCCAGAAACACAGAGCACATGAAAAGGGAAAGATTCACACCAGATTTTTATTGGGGCGGTACAGTTGTTTTTAAAGCATTTTCCACTTTAAATGATTTTCCTACTTATCCTACTGAGATACCAAATCCTCACTCTGGGGTTCCGGGCAGCTCCAGCCTACAAGGCTCTTAGCTCAATAGACTGACTTCTGCTTTTCCTTCATGGGCTCATTTTAAAACAAACAGGCATCCACCACCCCGTGGCATCTGTGTGGTGCTGGAGTGTAGTCTGAGAATCAGGCTGGCTACCCACAATCCTCTGGGACTACAGGCTTTAGACTGTAGAGAGGGCTAGGGAGGGAGGCCTCTGTGCGGTTGAATAAACACTCCTACTTTTTTGAAATGCTGAGGATTTTAGTGTTTGAAACATTACATACTGAATAATTAGGCTTTCAAGAGCAAGATGTTTATGAAAAAACAACAAAAACTCAGGGCAGGCTTTCCACAGGTGTGAGGTTGTGCAGGGGGCTGAGCCTACCCTTTCCTGCTGTCAAGGTTTCATCAAAACTAGAAAGTGCTTATTACATGATTCCCCTGAGCTTTCTTATATTTGAAAAGTAAATGGGAAGTGACTATGCTTTATTTCCCTATTGGAGATAAATAGCGGCTCTCAATTTCCTCTGGTATTTCAAAGAGATCTGACTCTTAAAGGATGAAGAAAATGGCTTGCCTCGTCTCCCCGATTTCCTTGCTCTAAACATTTATTTTATTATGATTAGAAAGGCACATAAAAAAATAAAAAAGAAATGTTTATAGTAGACCTTTTAGAGCATTCAGAGAAATTTCAAGCAAAAGAATAGAAAACATTGGTAAGCCTACCACTCTTTCAAGTGTATTTTTTTCTGTATCTATTGCTTATTTCTCACAAAACTGTTATTATATTGTATGTATATGTGGGGTGTTTTCCTAACATTGTATTCTCTAGTCACTGTTAGTAGTATTTTAGTCACCTTTAAAAACATAATTTAAGCCAGGTGTGATGGTGCACACTTGCAATCCCAGTACTTGGGAGGCTGAGACAGAAGAATCGAGGGATTCGAGGACAGCCTCAGCAAGTAGCGAGACTCTCATCAACCTAGCAAGACCCTTTTCAAAATAAAAATAAAATAGGGCTGGGGTATAGCTCAGAGGTAGTATGCCCCTGGGTTCAATCCCCAGTAAAAAAAAAAACAAAAAACAAAAAACAAAACTATAATTTAAATGGTTGCATAATATTTCAATCATGTATGAACCATAACATACATAACCATTTCCTATTGTCATATATTTGATTATTAGCAGATATTTTTGCAATTACTGGAGGTCAAAAGTCTAGAATTAGGGTGTGGCCAGGGTTGGCTTTCCTGAGGGCCCTGAGGGAGAACCTGTTCCTGCCTCTCCCACTTCCTGTCGTGGCCATCAGTCCTGGCATTCACTATCTCACAGACACATCAGTCTCTGTCTCTTGTCTTCATGTAACATTGTCCTTTTGTCTCTTCCTCTTGGAAGGACACTAGTCCTCCTGGAGTCACACTACCCTGCTCCGGTTATAACTTCGTTTTAACTTCACTAAGATATCTGCAATGATCCTATTTCTTAATAAGGTCCCTTTGTGTGAGATTCTGAGGTTAAGATTTCAACACATCTTTTTTAGGGGGACAAAAGTCAACCCTTTTCTGATGGTGTTGGAGTTAGTTTAGTTAACGTACTGTTCTGGTCCACTTGGGAATTTTCTCAGGACAAGGGTCTATGCTGGGGTAATGTTCTCACGAATGTAGGATTGCTTTGGCAGACTGAGATCTTTCTCCTGGAAGGGTTGCCTCACTGCCTGACGCAGGCATCCTGGCTTCGTCCTGTGGGTGAAGACAGCGGAGGCTAGCTCATGGACCTTCTTTTTCCTTGATTCCATGTCTCCACATGTTAAAACACAGTACAGAAATGCTCCAGTCTTCCTCAGTCCCTTGTTCACCCTCCTTCTCAGAAAAGTGGTTGGTTATGAGTGGAAGAGGCCTTAGCTGGTTGGAGGTTTGCAGCAGGCCTGAGGCTTGCCCGGATTGGCCCTTCCTCTCCTTTCTGGAATCAAGCACCTGCTTGTCCTCTCATCCTACATGGTCCACACGTCCCACTGCTGCTATGACTTGGGGGAGCATGCTACTTCTGGAGAGTTACAATAACCATGACTTGACTGACTGACTGACTGACTGACTGACTGACTGACTGATGCCATGCTCTCCACCTGGCCTGTATCTACACTGGATACCTCCTTGTTTGAGTCTCGATTGGTGGTTCCAAGTTCAAGGAGAAAACAGGGGTGTTTCTCTAGGTTTCCTTGAACCCTCAGAAAAGGATACAGTTCACTCATTTTGAGACATTCCTTCTACTCTGTAAGAACCAGGTGTGCAGTGGACACAAAGAAAGGCCTGGGGAATGCATATTGACTTTGTATGCATGTGCTGCGACAACAATATACCTGAGACTAAGGCATGTATAGCAATTGAAGTTTACTTCTTACAGAGTTGGAGGCTGAAAAGACCAAGACCAAAGCACTGCAAGGTTCGATGTCTGGAAGCAGAGGCTTCCAAGATGGCAGCTTTACAGCCATCCTTTACACCCTGCAGGAGGGATGGAGGTTAGCTAGCCCCCTGCCCCAGCTCTTTATAAGGCAAATCCCACCCCTCAGGGCAGAGCCTTCCTAGCCTAATCATCCTCTAAAGGGCCCACCTCTTGATGCTGTTGCATTAGGGACTGCATTTTCCACAGGAATTTTGGAGGAGACACAAACACTCAAACTGTAGCCCATGTTATTAACCTCTGGCTCCCAAGACTGTCCCCAGAGTGATGAGTGAGAGGTGGCACAGGCTATAACAGGAAAAGGGGCAGCATTGGGAATTAGGGGATACTTTGTCCATTTCTAACTGCCTTCATGCCGGTCCATCAAGCAGCAAGCATTTTAGGAAAGTCTGCTCTGGGCAAAGTGCCACCCAAGTCCCTGCTAGGACCACACAGAACTGACAGGCAAACATAATCCATCTTCAATAGGTTTATACTCGTGATGGCAAAAGAAGGCACATTAAAAAGACAAGATAGAATGCAAGAGAGTATATCACCAGTGAGTTTTATAGGCAAAGTGCCATAAAAACTCCAAGGAAGACAAGAGTGCTCTGAAAATCTTTGAACTGATAAGAGACCAGGGAGATACTTGAAGAAGGGAGTATTCTAGGCCAGGGGAACAGTGTGTCAAAGGGCCCAAGACTAGAATTCGAGAGATAGTTTAGCAAGCAATTTGAGTAGCATCTGTGGAATCCATGCTGTATGAAAAGCCAGGGGTTAGTGAATATGGTGTAACAGGTTGATCCAGAAGGTGGATTCTGGAGCCAAAAATGTAGACTGGAATTATAGCTGGAGTTCTTATTCTCGGTATGCTCTGGGGAGAGCCAGTTAACTTCTCCAAGCCACAGTTTGCCGATGTATGAGGTAGATGCTCTCATAGGGACTGAGGATAGTGAAGAAGAATGTACCCTATTCTCTCGTGCTTACTGTAGGGCACAGGTATTGCCCTCGACACTTTATAAGTGTTAACTTATTTAATGTATCGAAGAACCCAGTGATGCAGGCACTTAAATTATCTTCCCATAATAACAATGAAGAATGTGCTGTCCAGAGAAGCTAAGCGGCCCCTTCTGAATCTCCCAACCAGCAAGTAGCAGAGGCCGGACACACAATCGGGTCACCTGGTGCCGGCACCTATGCTTTTAGCCATTGTACAAACTGGCTTTCAGGTGGCAGGTTCGGCTAAGTTTGTGGCAATGGGAGTTAGGACTGCTTAGGGTGGGAATGAACTTGAATTCCAGACTAAGGGAAATAAGAGTATCTTGCAACTGGAATTCTTTTTGGTTTACTGCTTTGCTGCATGAACAAGTTGTTTGGACTTAAAATTATAGGTTTTGTGTGGCCAGGGAAGGCCTTGCAGTAGAGATAAGTTAAAAACTATTTTAAGAAAATTATTCTTCCCGTGACATAAATTATGGTCTGCAGAGAAAGGGTTTGGAGGTAGAAGAGGCTAATTAGAAAGAGATAAGAAACCTGCACCCAGGCTATGGGCAGTGGGCGTGAAGAGAAGGAAAAAAATTGAAGGG
>PVLC010030698.1:0-19336 GCA_004027655.1 Graphiurus murinus
CTATCCTGCCCAAACTAAAATTCATTACTGTTCTCAAAGGCAGCAGAATCTACCTCTGCTCTTCCATAACTATTTTATTATATTTATTAAGATTGTATAAATGTCTTAGGTGATCTGCTACCACCTGATTATATCTCAGACCCATGTAGACAGATTGCCTTGATGGCAGTCCCTCTGACATTCTGCTACTGCTTTAAGAAACATAGGGGTAGATTAGGTGGGAGTCACTTTAATTCATAAAAATTTCAGGAGGATTAACCCAGTACCTCCAGAATAGAATTTATTAAAAAATCCTAAAGTTGAAAGATGACTGATTTCCTTTTCTCTCTTAACAGAATAGTCAATGTGATTATTTCCTACTATGTATGAACAAAAAGGTTTCAGATCATTTGGCTTACAGTGGGATTTATAGTAGAGATTCATATCCTGCTCCTAGCTTTATACCTTCTGTGCTGAAAAGCCGAAGGAATGGAAATAAACCCTAGGATCTGCATTAAAGATCTTATTATCATTTGCTCTAGCTATATAGTATTGACAACTAAAAACCTTTAATTATTCTATTATTGAGCTGTAATGCTTTAGTCTTAAGTTAGAAATTCTATTTCTTCCTATTTTTTAAAACTGTATTTACTAAATCATATTTGTTTAACGTTGGATCTTTACTACCTGTGGTCAAGAACAAACAACTCTTACTTTAGTTGCTTCATCAGGTTGAAAAATACAGACAATAATAACACCTTCGACTCTTTTAGGATTATTCTGACAATAAAAACAAGCTGATCCAGGTACAACACTCAGAGCTGTGTCTGGCAGTCTGCATACTCAGGAAGTACTGGCTGCTGCTGTGGTCACCACACCCCTTTGAGACACACGCTTGTGAAAGCAGTGGGAGGTCCTTGAGGTAAAAGTGCCATGGTGAAGATCATTTGATAATTAAAACAATTAAATAAATTTTTAAAAATAACTTTATAGCATTGCTATGAATCTCAGAACTATGGCCATCAGGAATTCAAATATGAACAAAAAGTTTAGAGTCAATGGTAAACTGATGTGCCAACAGTGGTAATGCAGCAAAGTAGGACTAAATAATAGCATTTGTACCAAGACCTTGGGTATTCAGAAGGATTTTGCTGGAGATAGAGTAACCGAGAGTGGAATTTGAGCAGATGGGAAAGGGGGGTGGAGACCTAAGTGAAGGGAAAGGCGCCCCTAGAAGTAGCCAGAAGGCGAAGGAGAGTGGGAGGAGGAGGTGGTGCCAGGGTTTAAGAACCATTTCAGCCTTGCCAGGAAAAGTGGAATACGTTGAACTCATTAAAAGCATCTGACAAGGGGAGCGTTATGATCACCTTTAGGTGTTATTAAAAGTTTAGAAACAGCAATATGACATTCTACAAAGGGAGCCATCAGTTAGGATGCTCCCAGATTGATATGATCGGAGTTTGAACACAAACACTGGAGTGGAGATGAAGGGGCAGGCTGTAGTTTTTAGGACTTGGAAGCATAATAAGCATCCCCACACAATATAAGCAAGCCTCTAGACCCCAGTTTGGTGACCTGGTGGGTGGTAACAACTTTTTCTTCATTCTCCCTGTCATTTATTTCAGACTTAAGTGAAAGACAAGAAGCTTTTGATATTTTAGGCAAAGAAAAAATATAGTCATTTTATTAGGAATGATTAATCATAGCTCTCAATCACAATGCTATTTTTTATACTCTTACCTGAGAAAGTTGGCAATTTACATAAAAGTTGAAGAGTATGTCTGTTTCATATTTAAGTTTAGTTTTCTTTGTAACTTACCCCCTCCCGTTTTGATAGTATAAATCTTGATAGAGATGGGGAAACAGGCAATGGACTAAACATTTCAAATAATTTAAAATCTCATGCCAGTAGTTAATCAAAATATATTGATTGAGGGGTGAGGGACTTCACAGATTGCACTAGGTTTCCATGAGAGTCCCTTGCTGAGGAGAATTATTTAGAAATGTAGTTCCTTTGCCAGGATATTCATCTATGTGAGCAAGATCTAAAATGCTTCCTTACAAGTGTGATATAAATATATGTATATATGCCTTCCTTACAAGTGTGACATAAATATATGTATATATATATTTAAGAATATATACATATATAAATATATGTATATATACTTAAAGAGGAAGAGAGAGAAAGAAAGAGAACATGTGTATTTCATACAATCTACCTCAGTCAGCTTCATTCCAAGGTGGTTGAAGAATCTTGGTAACACTTGCTTATTTAGTAACCACATAGGATTATTTGCTCCAGAGGGATATATGGTTATGAAAACAGCATGAGTCAGATGACCTCATTCTGAACAGTGCATAATATCTTCCAGATCTTAATCATCTCCAGATCAACTCAGACCATGTGTGAAATGCCAGATGTTCCTTTTTCTTTAAAGTGTCTGACATATAATACCCTCTTCTGGGTCAAGAGGGTAACTTGAAATGTTGCCAACCTATCTAGTTGCTTAAAATTATGAATATGGAGAAACTGATTCCATTCCCATTTCTTACTTTAAAATGATCAGGGAGAAGGAGGCGTTTGGGGGGCACAGATAATGAGAACGTAAATTTGGTTTCTGGAACCTGTAGTTAGGGATGCGTAAAAAGTTCTGTTTGTCTTGACTAGTGTTTCAGGATAAATATTACAGTCTGAATTTTTCAGAGAACCTTGATAGGGATTCCCAAAGCCTAACATGATTTCTCCAAATATACTCAATCCAAAGGACCTGTTTTCTTGGACACTGAATAAGAATAAGTAATGTGTCATAGCCTTATATTGATGCTGGCCAGAATGTGTTGCTAAAATTATATGATGTAGACAGCTTTGGTACTTGAGTGCTTATGAAAAACATATGTTTTTAGATCCTAAGTGTTGACTCTGGAGGGAATACCATATCTCATTTGCTGGTGCAGTAGTTATGTGCAGCGGGACTGAGTTGTATCACTCGCAACTTCAGTCTTTTGCTTCCTGTGTGTACTTTATAGACTCCTCCAAACTGAACCACTAATTTATTAGCTTTTTCAAATAATCATTCTCTATTTAGCAACTAAACTTTGACCAGACTGGGTAACAACTAGGATGAAATTATTCTGGCACACAATTTGCCATCCTAATTTTAGAATTAAAAACTTTCTTAAAGTTGATCTAATTCAATTCTCTCGTTACCTAGATGAAACTGAGAAAAGAAAAATGACTTCCCAAACCACTGAACTTGGGTGTCATGTTCTGGGACCAGATTTTCTGACTTTCTACTAGTGATCTTTCTACATAGTCACAATTCTCTGTTTTGTTAGTTCTCTAGTATTTAGCACCATGTAATTTTGTATCATTTCCTTAATACCTGCTATAGCTAATTCTCACAACATTGATATTACATACAAACACACTTATCTTGGTGTTTATCTTAGTCCAAGGATCTAGATTCCACCTCCCAAACTGTGAGTTTGCCTTAGCTGAGAAGGAGCTAACGCTTTCTCAGCTTCCTCTCCTCCATCCCTGCCCACATATCCCTAATGTGCCTTATGGTATCATTAGACAACACCGTCCCTATTCTTACTAAGAATTCTCCAGTGCAGACATCTAGACAAGAATTAACCTACAAGATATGGATGTCCAAGCATAGTAGCCATGACTCTAGAGGAAAGAAGAAGGACCCTAGCCAGACAGTTTGGTCTGTGAGAAAGAAGGGAGAAGGTGTTGAGAATTCTGGATCCAGGACTTCAGGGAATGCTGAACACAAATTGAAGGAGAGATAGGAATCAGTGGAGCCCTTCATGTAGATAAGGTTTCAGATCCTAGAAGTAAATTGAAAAAGAGTTGGGGAATCCCAGTCCACTAACACTTCCCCAAAAGATCTGGGGATAGGCCTCAAAAAGCTTCCTGGGGCAGTTCTGGCTCTGCAAGTAATTTTACTAGGGTATAATTAGTATGTTTTCCTTCATCTAACACATGGTTGGCTTTTGAAAGGGAAACTAGTAGAAGAAATTCGCCTTACACCCATAGAGGTATGACTGCTACTAAGCCATGTTATGATATATGCTGGATTTAGCAGCTGCATTCTAGATTATAATTCAGTCTGGAGGCAGGGACATCCACTCAACAGGGAAACAGTAGTGTGTGAATCACATATCCTCTTTCTTTCTTTCTTTCTTTTTTGGCAGTACCAGGGATTGAACTCAGGGGCATTCTACCTCCGTGCTATACCCCCAGCCCTATTTTTTATTCTTTATTTTGAAACAGGGTCTTGCTAAGTTGCAGAGAGCCTCACTAGGTAGCTGAGGCTCACATATCCTTTCTGTTGGAGTGTATTGTGCTTTTATATTCTAACAAAGGTTGATAAAAAGGACTAGATTGTAGAAGTTTTCACCCAATGTGATATTAGGTAAGGAATCTTCAGTACTGGGTATTGATGAGGGTTAAGCTTTGCAGCTATATACTCTTAAAGCTATAAAATAATTTCTCCCATTGAAATTCCCCCAGGAAAATAAGTTATTTGCCAGTCTGAAACTCTCTAATTGCTTTAGCTGCTCACAGTGGCTTGAAAACTAGGTGTCTTTCTGTATTTGTTTTTAATTAGGGGAATTGCTTCTATTAGGAGTGGCTAGAGAGAGGGCATCATATCACCCTGACCTCTTTCTATTCTCTTTCATTTCTCTGCTCTCTGTCTGTGATATTTTCAAAGTCCCTTCACTCCTTATACTGAACTTGTGGGAAAGGTGAAAGTATATGTACTTGGAAAGGTAGGTAGAGAGGAGCACTTTCTCCAGACAGTCACACACCCTGCTGGTAAAAGCCCTGCTGGAGGGCTCACTTGGCCTTCAGGCTGGGCAGGGTAGAATAACCTTGGAGCCATGCTTTCTGAGCATGCAAGGGCAACTGGCAAAGCCAGTTTCACAAATTACCATTTTTCTCCAGGTCTGGGCTCCCAGTTGCTGAGAGCTCCCAGGTTAGGCTAACAGAGCTTGGGAGGCGCTCTTTCTTCCCATCCTCTAAGGCTATTCTCTAGAGCTTCCTCCTTACCGGTCTCCTCCCATCTCTGAGGATGTCTTTTGTCTGTTAAACCTGTTAGCCCCAGACATGATGTTGAATGCTTCAGAAATTCTACTTTTTTCCTTGGAAACAGAAAAAAGAGAAAACAAAACACCCCATCTGCTATAAAGGCTGGCCCTTATCACCTGTAGTGCTGCGCTGCACTCTTCCGCAAGTGGTATCCCTTCACCCTTGAATGTGCTTGATTCTCCCCTTGGCTGCTAGCTGCCACTCATCCTTTCAATCTCAGTTCAAGCATCCCTGTTCAAACAGCTTTCCCAGCCTCCCTGCTCATTCAAGTCATCCCTTTACCAAGTTTTCAGAAGTCATCTACTTTTAGAACCAGACACCCAGTTAACATTTGCCATTAACTAGCTGTGTGGCCAGGAGCAAGTCATCTCTCCTCTCTGGATTGTAGATTCTTGATCTCCCACATGAGGTGGGTTCCTAGTCCTATCCCAAGGAAAAATGTATGGGGCACTATTTATGATATTATGATGTGGGGCAGGTATTTATGGGATACCTCAAGTCCTCAAATGCTGATAATTAAACTGATAACTATTGTAAGATGATTAAAAAAAAAAAAAAAGAAAGAAACAGTTTGCCCCTTCACAAGGTTGACTCTGTCAATCGTTGTGAGTCTTTGCATTAAAACTCTGCTGACTGAAGCCGGGTATGGTGGTGCATGCCTGTAATCCTAGTACTTGGGAGACTGAGACAGGAGGATTGTAGGTTCAAGAACACCCTCAACAAATGGTGAGACTCTCATTAACCTAGCCTGTTTCAAAATAAAAATAAAATAGGGCTGGGGATGTAGCTCAGAGGTAGAATGCCCCTGGGTTCAATCCCCAGTCCCACAAACAAACAAAACTGCTGACTAATGGAGGTTCTAGTTACACTAAATTTTAAATTGTATTCAGATACAGAGAGGAAGATGGTACTGTTCTAGTTTGTTCATGTTACTTTATTTAAGCCCACTCTTGTTCACACCAGGTAACTCAGATAGGCAAGAATTTGTTTGGGTAGTCATTTTATTTAGAGAAAAAGATAAACTTAATTCTAGATATTATCTAAGTCAGTACATCTCAGGATTTTATACACATTTATACATATAAATTTGTATTTGTATATGTAAATCTGTCACAAGATAAAAATGTTACTGCTTAGTGTGAAGTCTGTATAAGCATTTCAAAGCCAGTGATTAAGATTGTGGGTATATGATTAAGCCTCAGTAATGTAATCTTAATTTTCATTTGGGATTAGAGTTTATCAAGAGCTGTAAGGAACTTGGTGTGAAGCAAATGCATATACTAGATGGATTCAGGACTATTAACCTCTCTCATAATGGAAAACTAGAACAGGTTGATAAAGAATGTGCCCGATTAGATTTGCTCTTAATTTCACTATGGCTGTCATAATGGAGAAGACTCTTAATTACTTACATTCCTTACAAAAGACCAAAAAATCAAGTAACCTTACTCCCTTTACCTTTTGTTTAACTCACTGTATTTGGTATTAGGAACTGCAATCATCATTTACAAGGAAGCAGTTTTTGAAAACTGGTAATATAGGCATGGTAAAGATGATGAAGTTTAGTTAATGCTGGACTTGTTTTTATACTTTAGAGTATGTTTGTGATGGTCTCTAACGAGTGTGTTTGGGGCTTACAAATATGCCTCAGTTGTAGTAACAGGATGTGGTCATTTTCTGCAGCAAAAAAAAAAGGAAGATCTTTATTTAAACTTGGGAGCATATCAAGCTGATCTTTCAAGGAACAAGTTACAATGTTGTTTAGGTTGCTTAGTGGTAAACACAACTTGGTAAATTTATAGAAGAGGGCCATTGAAAAAGATCTATTGTTTGTCCAACTTGTGCTACTACTCCAGGTCTCTAGCTAATAAATAATTTGTCACAGTCACTAATGTGACATTTAAAATATAGAATTATCAGGCCACTGGTGATATGTTGTTGTGCTGGTGCAAAGCCAGTTGATCGTTCTCCCTCTAAGAAGTTGTATAGAGGAGCTCACATTGTCATTGTGTGTGTCCTTCCTCTGTCTTCTGCTTATTAGACCATGTCTCAGCAAGTTACCCAGTTGGTACTGTTTAATGCGGTAAAGAAAAAATAATGGCTTATGCTAATAAGGGGAACAGTACAGCCCCTTGCCACTACTCACTCCTGGTGTGAGAGCACAGGCCTTGGAGACAGAAAGAACTAAACTCATTTCTCTACCACTTATTGATACTTTGATCTTAAGGAATTTTTGTAATCTCTCTGGGTTTCTGTTAAGTTGATCTCTAAAATGGAGACTATATTTCCTACTTTAGAAGCATTTTATAAGGTTTTAAAAGATTTTAATGAGATAACAACAACCTGATATTCCTGGCATTCAATAAATGTTTGTTGTTAGTATTGTTATTTTTATCATAGTACAAAACAATATTATTTTAGTTATAATTCCTAAAATCTTCCATACATTCTTTGTTTGCTGCAAAATATGTCATTTGGAGCTAGGCTTGCATTCTAAGCTTTGTGAGTGTTCCCTGTACTTACTATATCCAGGGCATGGAGTGGCCAAAGACATAAATTCATGACTTTTCATTACTTGCAGTATTTGTAAGCATTCACACAGTCATATTTTAATGCTTTCCTTTTCACGATAAAAAGCCATGAGAATAAAAAGTATGTTGTGTATGTATTTGGAGCTGACATTTGTATATTGGGTGTCATCATTAGCTAAACAATGTGATACTCATAAAAGTTGTTTGAAATTTATATCAACGGGGATAGTAAATGGAATTAAAAGAGCAATTTATTAGTTTTTTTTTAAAAACATAATAATAGATCCACTTTTTTTTTTTTTTTCTTTAACAGATGGGCTTAGGTCATGAGCAAGGGTTTGGAGCTCCCTGTTTAAAATGCAAAGAAAAATGTGAAGGATTTGAACTGCACTTCTGGAGGTAATGTCTTGAAAACTACAACAACGTTAGTAACGTGAAATCTTCAGCAAGATTTCCACAGTTGTAGACATCTTGCAAGTTCTCAGGCATGGTTACCAAGTTGCAGATCTTTTATTTTCTAAGAAATGAATAAAAACTAAAGCTGTTATGTCTTCCTATCATTAAGTTTGACTGAGTGAATTGAACCATAACAATTATATCTAGAGTTGCTTTATTCATTTGCTATCTTTCAAATTTTCTATCAGTCTAAAACACTGAATATGCCTTTTTGGAGTGACAAATAAGTTTGTGGTAATTCTCTGGGACTCTTTAGTAGTTTAATTATTATTCCTGAAAAAGAATTGCTAACTTCTCACATCTTATTTATATTTGCAATAAATGATAAATATGAGTGCTGAATTGAGCATTCATATCCTAGTTGTCAAGAAATGAAGTTAAATGTAGGTTATCTTCAAAATTTCCAACAGTAAATTTATTACTGAAAAACTTTCAAGCACTTGAATTATTTATTTATTTTTGTTAAAAAAATAATTATTGCCAATATCTTTTTGTTGAATAAAGTACATGTATCCACAAGACAAATGTTAGTGGATAGAAAATGTGAATTTTTTATATATCTGATTTGTCTGGTTTTTTTTTTTAAGTAGTACTATATATCATGTAAATCTAAAACCAGCATTTGAAACCTGTTCTTATGAAGAACATAAATATTCTTAACTAGCCGGGCGTGTTGGCGCACGCTTGTAATCCCAGTACTTGGGAGGCTGAGACAGGAGGATGCAGGTTTGCGGCCAGCCTCAGCTACTTAGTGAGGCCCTCTGCAACTCAGTGAGACCCTGTTTCAAAATAAAGAATAAAAAATTGGGCTGAGGGTGGAACTCAGAGATAGAATGTCCCTAGGTTCAATCCCCAGTACTAAAATAAATAAATAAATAAATAAATAAATAAATAAATAAATAAATAAATAAATAAATATTCTTAACCAGTCAAGACCATCAGGATAGTTCACATGTGCACTCATTGGAATCAGCATACTGCTAGAAGAATACAAAGATTAATCACAATGTTAGGTTGGCAGCTGCCTTGTAACGATGAACCTCATATGACAACTACGTTTTTACTATAGAGTTCCATAGGAAACTCCAGAATAAACAATTTCATCAGCCAATGTGGTGATGTACTATGTAAGCTATAAGAGGATGTAAGATAATAAAATCTGGGATATTAGGCACTTTAAAAGTTAGCATATGTAGTTAGTCTTGAAAAACAATGATAATTGTTTTAAGTAGTGAAGACAACAGAAACCTTAGTTCTCCTTGAAATTAAGGTATCATTTTTTATTTTTGGAGAGCTAGAATTTTCCATAGTTTTTTAATTACAGATTTAGTTCTTTGCGTTGCTTTTTCAAGGGACACAGCACTTAGGCAATATGCCTGTCATATTCTAAAAAGACACTGAACATGAAATAATTTTCATTGATTAAAACAGCCATTGTCCTTCTCTAACCCTGCGGATACCAAAATCCATGGATGCTCAAGTCTCTTACATAAAGTGGCATAGTATTTGATATCACCTACACACCCATATACTTCTTTAGGTTACTTATAATACTTAATACAATGTTAGTACTTTGTAAATACTGTATTTAGGGAAAACTTTTTAAAGTTTATACATGTTCAGCACAGACACAATTTTATTTTTCAAATATTTTCCATCTGCTGTTGGTTGAATCCATGGTATGGAGCCCACAGATATAAATAAGGCTGGCTAGCCGGGCGTGGTGGCGCACGCTTGTAATCCCAGCATTCGGGAGGCTGAAACTGGAGGATCCGGGTTCGCGGCCAGCCTCAGCTACCTAGTGAGGCACTCCGCAACATAGTGAGACCTTGTTTCAAAATAAAGAATAAAAAATAGGGCTGGGGGTGTAGCTCGGAGGTAGAATGCCCCTGAGTTCAATCCCCAGTACCGCAAAAAAATAAAAAATAAAAAAAATAAATAAATAAGGCTGGCTGTATTTGGACTCCTAGTGTGCACACCACTTAACAATTAACTTTGCACAGGGCTGCAGTGCCCTCTGCTGTGCAAAGTTTTAAATTCACAATCTTAGATAAACTTTGTTCAACTATGCAATTGCAAGGAACTGCTAATGAGATTTTTAAGGCTCATGCCTAAGAAATAATCACCTTTTCACCAAAGCAGAAGGTTAGTTTGTAAGAATTTTCATTTTTATCTATATTATTTTCCTATTTCACATTACTATAATTTGATATTTACAGTTGAAAAATCATGTCAGTCAAGAGCAGATTTCTATGGACTGCAAATCACTTTTTTATTTTAGTTTTATCACACAGACTCATTTAATAATCTAAGTATAGTCAGAGAGTCTAAGAGCCAGGGCCCTTAAGTTAGCTGTGTTGATGTAGTATGCTCTGCACAGATGGTATTTCTTAGTAGTTGTGTCATCTTCCTGGCATGAGTTCAGGCGTATTTCTCTGGAAGGATTCTTGAGCATTCCCTGATTTTTTCACCATAACTGGAAGACCAGAGGCTGATGCCTTTGACCTCTAAAAGCCGTCATTTTCCAGTATAGTTGTTGAAGTAAAACCTTCTATACTAATCCTCCTGAGTGTAATGAAGATTGCAGCTGCAGTCTAAGGCCACAGAACTGCTCTGGTCAGGTGAACCTGAGTTCCCTACACATGTGGCCTCCTCCTCCTCCATCCTCATGGTGATCCTTGACTTCTAGGACTCATAGAGCTTTGCAGACACATTTACAAACTTGGAGTGAAATAATTCTTCACCTCTTTACCAGTCAGGCCTTCCATGTAGCCACAAGAATAGCCCACTGAAAATGGCTTCCTTTATATACTTCCCGATAGTTTGGGAACCCTCTAACCCTCTGCTCCCACTGGACTTACTCCTTCAGGCACAGTCTTTGGCATGTGATGACAGATCTCATCATTGGGCTTTTGCTTGCTTTTCCTGCCTCCTTCACTTCCCTTCCAAGCACCCTGTGCTCCAACTGCTTGACACATGCTAATCTTTGAAATTCTGTGCCTTACTACGTTTCCTTTGCTTAGATTAGAAAGACCCTACCCCGTACTATCAAAAATCAAACAATCTCAGGTCAAGCATTACCTCTCAGGAGTCCCCCCCCCCCATTAGTTTACTCCGGCTGTCATAACAAAATACCATAGGGTTGGTGGCTTAAACACAAATGTATTTACCTACTATTTTGGAGACAGGCAAGTCCAGTATTTGGTGACAACATGGTTGAGTTGTGGTGAAGGGTCTTATTTTGGGTTGTAGACAGCCACCTTCTCACTGTATGCTCACATAGCTTCCCTCAGTGTATGTGTGGTTGGGGGGGTTCCTTCTAAATATAGCAACCCTATCAGATTGGGACCCCACTCTTTGACTTCATTCACCATAATTACCTCCTTTAAAAAAAAAGCTTCAATTATAGTCACATTGGGGGGTTAGGACTTTAACATATGAATCTGAGAAGGATACAATTAGGTCTATGGCACCTACTTTTCCTGCTTCTACATCTCCATGATAGAGATCATTTTCCAGAGTCCTGAAAGACGGAGAGGTGAATGGAAGGTGCCAGTTCAGTTACAGAAACCTGAAAATGAATTCGTAGACTTATGAAAGTTGAGAATGGTACTTGCAACTTAGCTAGTCAAACTTCATTTTTATAGATTAAAAAAACTGAAACCCAAGGAAGTTAAAATAACTTGTGTGTACCCAGAGTTAATAATAAATATAGTTTACAAGTAACTCCTATGTGTCACACACTAGTATGTACTTATAGCAGTTTTTATTGTTGTATAACAAATTACAAGGTACTTAACACATTAAAACAACATGTGTTAAGCAACTCATTATCCATTTATTTTTTAGAAGTATGGGGGTTATCTAGTTTTTCTGCTTAGGGTCTCAAAAGGCTGAAATCAAGGTATTGACCAGGTGAAGCTTTTATCTAGAAGACTGGGGGAAGACTCTGCTTCCAAGCTCATTCTTGCTATCAGTAGAATTTGAATCTTTGTCTTTGGAGAACTGAGGGCCCTGTTTCCTCACTGGCTAAGAACTGGAGTTTGCTCTAAGCTTCTAGAAGCCACTTATATTCCTTGATATATAAGTCTTTCCATCTTCAAAACCAAAAAGAATGCTTAGAATTGCCTCTAATCTCTCTTTCTCTTCTGCTTCCAGCCAAAGAAAATTCATCGCTTTTTAAAGGCTTGAATGATTAGATTAGGCATAGCTGGATAATCTCCCATTCACATGTAAAGTAACACAATCATGTGAATAATACCAAGGATGAAGGTCATAGAGGCTGTCATAGAATTCTGCTTACCACAGCACTTTATGTACCTGATTGTACTTAATCCTCCTAATACCCATTTTAAATATAAGAAACCAGAATTATAATGTAGGCTAATTTACCAGAGGCATAGCTGATAGATGGCAAAGCTGAATTTGCACCCAAAGCTTGGCAAACCCTTTCCATCACCACCTCTCTACATGGAAGATTGGAATCTAGAACATACATTTACGCTTTCATGACCAGGGAACTTGAAATTGCACCAAGATATCTTCTCTAAAGTATCATTTTTGTGACATAGACATCTTTGTGGACATGGGGTCCTTTAACTGTGAGGTCTCCCCTTCGTTGGTATGCCAAAAGTTACCAGACTAGAGGGAGAAAAAAGGCTGAGAAAGCCTGATCCCGACCGAGTAGGAACTACTATCTGCTGGGCACACTTCCAAGTAATATTTAAAAATAATTATTTATGAAATGTCTGACACACAACCCAAGATTTCAAGTTTATAGCTAATTGTTTCATACTGGAGGTTTAATAATATTGCAATAATAGATAACTTATAAGTAACGAAATTAATTGTTTTGCCTTACCTGTGTTAAGTCCTCCCAATAGAACAGTTGCATTTTATGAAGCAAAGTATTACTTGATTGCTGTATACATCTGTTCAGAATTTCTAATCGATTTAGAGCTGGCTGAAAACTAAAAATTCCCCTCCATAAATGGATTAATAGTTGTGTTGAATTCTATAACAGAGACCCAGGCACCAGTCCATATATGTATATCCTTGTAATAAAAGGGCAGCCTCCAGACCGTCTAAATTACGGTTTGTAGCAGCACCATGACCTAGCCTTTAAATCACTACTAATGCTGGCAGAGTGTCAGAGCACTCCAGTTTCTGCTGCTTGCCCTGGAAAAATAATAATTTTTATGAATAGTGGTACCAAAAAAGCCTTTTTCTCTTTCGAGATGAAAGATAGTTTCTTGACTACTTTAAGCTTGAAATTGTAAATCTCTGTATTTTTCTGCAGCAGTACTTTTGGTGATTTGGTTTTCTCTCCCTCAGATTTTACTCAATGACTCTCAAGCTGTTACATAAAGTTTCCAGTCTAGAGCTTTGGCTTGTTGTGCATTTTAATGTTTGCATAGGCATGTGTACTAGGCGCTAAATTTTTCTTATACAAATCATTTTTATACAAATAACTTTCCCACCTCTTAGAGCCTTCCCATCTACTTCTACATCTTTTTAAAAAGTGAAAAAAGGGGACTTATTTTAAACTCACTTAATTCTGAATCCCCTTTCCTACTCACCTCCCCCACACATACAAGACAATGTAGACTAAAATCACAAGAAAATAATTTAAAAAAATTTTAAACTAGATATGTTTTAATAGCACAGATTTCCACCATGGAGAGCTCTTGGCGCCATGTCCTGACTTTACAGGTTTCTTTCTTGCAGATTGGTTTGTAGCTGGTTCTTATCACTGTAGAAATAGAGTTGCTGTGAGGAGGGCTGGAAGGGATATGGTTGTTTCAGCTGCTCATTGATGATAGCTCCTGCTGAAAGGACCTTCTCATCACTCCTCTCCAAGTCACATTCCTACCAACATCAGTTTCCATAGCTCCCCACACAGGAGTGAGGGCGCAGAAGAGGCTGCACTGTAGTCCAGATTATTTATGAGTATTCACAGGCTGTCCCCACTTAGGAAACTGATAACAGGGCATCATCTGATTTCCTTAGCTATTTCTTTTCCCTCATCTTTGCTGCTGTTGGCACATTGTTTTAACCTGATTTTACTTGCTTAATAAAAATATGTTCACCATATAAAGGGGGTGAATAGGAAAACAGGGTTTGTCAGAATGTGAATCCTTCCAAGAATGGCCAAGACAATAAAACAGTTGTAGAGATATATCTTACATTGTTGGTTTAGCGTATGCTTTATATTTAGCACTTTCATAGTAAATACATTTAACCATGCTGCTCCTTGCCATACCGATCCTTGGGTGATCACGTTATTAGGATGCAAAGCCATATAAGGATCTATTAAGAGCAAAATTTCTACCCCACCCCTTCCCCCCCCCTTAAGAAGGTATAATTTTAAATTTTAAACTTGTTCCAAAAACACTGTGATAGTTCTGTAAATAATTCCATTGTTTTTAGAAACTAAAGAATAAAGACTGTACTGTAGTAGAATAATATGCTCCTTTCCACTAGATGGGAGTATAAGATAACCAGATGTAAGAAAGAATCTTTTATAGCCACACTAAAATATGATAAATCTCCAATAAATTTTTACCAAATACAGATTCCTGACCAATGGATGCACAGGGAAAGTAGTTTGCCTCTCCATCTCCCTGTTTCTCTCTCTACCTCTCTTTTTCTCTACCTACCATGCACACTCTATCTCTCTTTCTTTCTCCCTGTACAAGTCAGATCTAATATTTTTATTTTATATACTGCACTTGCTCTTAGCCAAAAGGCCAAGAAGAAATTTTATTTTATATACTGAAAAGAGTTTTAAGAAAACTCAGTGCAACACACACACACACACACACACACACACACACACACCTTTTTGATAATCTCTTATTTGGCAAAGAGATTCATTTATGTTTTTAGTTGTTTGTTTTTTCTGTTTGCAGTGTTGAGAAATTCCATTTATTTACCTCATTCCAGTCATACTAGCCTTCTCTGGTTATAGGACCTAAAGGAGCAGCAGCCTTTTTTCCTAATTCAGGACCACTACAGATATTTCTCTTTCTACCCAGAATGTTGGGGGCTAGGTTTTTCTTCTCCTTTCCCTCTCCACAAATGTATACAATTCACACCTATGTTTTACACATCCTTCAGATCTCAACCGAATATCACTTTCTTGCAGAACTCTTATCTCAGGGTCAAGTCAGAATTAGACCATCTCAAGGTAACCTTTTATTTCCTATAACAAATGCAGTTATAGGGGTGTGTGTGATTATTTGTTTAATATCTATCTTCCTACTTACCTACCAGCCAGTAAATTTGAGAAGGTCAGAGAGTGGACCCATTTTTTTCACTGTATCCTAGTATCAAGCTCATTGCTTGGCACATGGGCACACATACAGGTTGCGTGGGTTGAGTGTCTAACCATCAGCCTGTCTGGTGCTGGACAGACTAGGAGAAGAGGGCAGTGTCCTCGAATTATAAGAAACGCCGCAAGAGCAGAGACTTTCATTCATCTATCTTTTTATACAAAATGGAACACATAGTAGGTGGTCAGTACGTTTTGAAAAATAAGAGAAGAAAGTAAGGGAAAGTGAAATATGAAAGGGGAAAAGGAATAAAGAAGCGAAGAAATTAGAAATGGCACCAGAAAGGAAATGAGAGAGACTATAACCTCAATGTTGAATTATAGTCTTTGCTGAGAAAAGTTATATCAATCCCCCTATTTCTCACTTTAAAAAGCCTTGGGAAAAGGTAAAGAAATAGGAAATATTAACATGCAATAAAATATGAAACTTCTTGCTGTGATACACATTTTTATGGCTTTATTTATTTTGGTGAGAGAGTGAGAAATACCAGCAAGGGTTACCCTCAGACAAATCTCCTTAATCATGTGCTTTTTAGTTATAACCTAACTTCTCAAAACCTTATAAAGCAATTTGAAGTTCCTTCTTGCTTGAATTTATGGACACCCACCCCACCCCCCCGGGGGGAAAAAAAACCAAAACTCTTCTTTGAATCCCATTATATAACATTTTAAAAATTCTTTTATGAACTGTAAATATATACACTTAATTCTTATTGATTAGGTGTAGTTAATCGTTCCCTTCTTATTTCCTAAATTATAGGAAAATATGTCGAAATTGCAAGTGTGGTCAAGAAGAACATGATGTCCTCTTGAGCAATGAAGAGGACCGAAAAGTGGGGAAACTTTTTGAAGACACCAAGTATACCACCCTGATAGCAAAGCTAAAATCAGATGGAATTCCCATGTATAAACGCAATGTTATGATACTGACCAATCCAGTTGCTGCCAAGAAGAATGTCTCCATCAATACTGTCACCTATGAATGGGCCCCTCCTGTCCAGAATCAGGCACTGGTAAGAACAGGGGGATGAAGAGTCCTTTTATTGAAGTTCCTGGACTATTTATTTAGAACAATCCCTTTAATGACCTAATCAGTTTCACATACCTCCACATCTGGTTCCTATTATTTTGATTTCTGGCTCATATTATAATCTGTTGAAAGTAAGACTAGATCTCTTATAGAATTTATCTACCTATATATTTTTACCTTTTGTAGAGAGTGGTCTAACATTGTTAATAATTACATGAAAGTCAGATGTTTTGTATCAGTCTAGTAACCCCTCTAGTTTACTCTTCAGAAGATTTCTCATAAGACAGTAGATAATATGTAAAGAACAGAATTTTTGCAGTTGTTTAGAACTGAATAAAAAATGTTCAACATTACAGTTCTCTATACTATTTAAATCAAAAAATGCAAATTTGTGCTGAACTTTTTCTACTATTATGACAACTAGATGAAGCATTTGGGAGTCTTTTTGGAAGGTTAATTAGATCATTAAAATGAATCTCACAGTGATATCACTTCATATGATGAGAATGTTGCTGATCCATAGGCCATTCTGACCATGTCTACCTAAAAATTTGTATTCTTTTTTCAATTGTATATTTGTTGATTTAGCACAAGTAAACCATAGTAATCCAGATCTTTTTACAAACTGAAAAATAATAATTTTATGGACAAAAATGTGTCCATTACCCAACTAAACCTATTTAGTATTCCATTTTTTAATGTATTAACATCTCAAGATATTTTTAATATGAGGATGAACTACTACTAGTGGATAAAACTCAACTGTTTCTTAAGTAACTTGCTTCTTCTAGGTGTTATGAAAGATTGCACTGCCTGAGCTCCAGGCCGTCTCCCAGTTAACATCGCTCTCTCTGTTGACAGGCCAGGCAGTACATGCAGATGCTGCCCAAGGAGAAGCAGCCAGTGGCAGGCTCAGAGGGCGCGCAGTACCGAAAGAAGCAGCTGGCAAAGCAGCTCCCTGCACATGACCAGGACCCTTCCAAGTGCCATGAGTTGTCTCCCAAAGAGGTGAAGGAGATGGAGCAGTTTGTGAAGAAATACAAGAATGAGGCTCTGGGAGTAGGCGATGTTAAACTTCCTTGTGAGATGAACACTCAAGGCCTCAACAAAATGTACATTCCTGATGGTGACAGACATATCCCGGCAACAGTAGGGGTCGTGGAGAACAAATCTGCGGAGCACAAAGGAACCCAGTATGTAAGTACAGTGTTCACACCATAGGCCTGATTTGCATATATTATAGGTTTTTTCCCCTTTCTTAGATCTTTTTTGGGGCCACTCCTCTGTTTCCAAAAGAAATAGGTAAGGGAAATAAATTGAATGAAAATTCAGTTTAGACTTATCTTAAAAAAATCATTGTTTGAAACTTCTAAAGCCAAGTTTTCTATTATCTACTGCCAAAGATAATTGTGAGTTTTATGTATACATAGTAGCTGGCATTGGCATCCTGCTCCAAAGCAACATACTAATCTAGAATCTGTTCGACACAGTTTTGGTGTTAGTTGCTTATCTCATCCCATAAATAAAAATAATGTATGTTTAGGTTAGTTCAGTTTTCCTTGTGAGAATATGCCTGAAATTCTGATATAATTTTACGTGGCTATATCAGTAAGCATTGTTATTTTAAGTCTCATCCAGAGAGGGAAACTGAAATCTTTTTCTAATGACTTACAAGAGAAAAGACAATTATGACAAAAATGAAAAAAAGCCTAGGAAGTAAACTTACTATAACATGTTTCTTATAGACCCAATTAGCACTTCAACTAATAAGGTTTAATCCTGAGAAAAATTACTAATAAGCTCTAATATAATCATGTTTGAGAAAACACATATAAAATTGAGGTGAAAAATACTATTAGCCTTTTTTCATAAGTGATTTCAATTGAGGAAACAATGTTCCACACTCAGAGGGTAAAAAACGTAAGCTTTAAATAGCCTAAAGAAAGCTAAGAGATTCTATTTTTAAAAAAGTATTGACACCTTATTACCTAGATGGACAAATTGGTAATTTAAGTAGAAGTTATTTCTCATACCCCAGCTTATGAGGAGCATGCCAGTCTTCCAATGACCAGACTGTTTTGGATGCTTCCCTTTTAGTCCTGCTATTGCTGCAAACTGAGTATGAAGGAAGGCGACCCAGCCATCTATGCTGAAAGGGCGGGCTATGACAAACTGTGGCACCCGGCATGTTTCGTCTGCAGCACCTGCCGTGAACTCCTGGTCGACATGATTTATTTCTGGAAGAACGAGAAGCTATACTGTGGCAGACACTACTGTGACAGTGAGAAACCCCGATGTGCTGGCTGTGACGAGGTACGTTCTTTGGGGCCACTGCATTCAGGCTCCCTCTCATGTCCCCATATGGCCACTTTACCCAGATAGCAACAGACGTTAACCAAACACTAATTGCTCTGTGTATATCCAAAGAAGTTTAATGAAAGGAACTTTTGATTTCATTCATTCTGGGAGTCTATCTTAATTGTGTTCGTTAATGAAACACTGAAATAAAAGATTGATTTGGACTAAGTAATAATAGAAATCCAAGCCTAAAGTTATCATTTATAGACTTGAAACCCTGAGGAGGTGTTTGTGGATTGGCTTGTAGATCTAAATACCTAATAATCTAAAGAACCTAGCTTTGTCATCTGTAACACAAGGAAAAATACCTGACTCATTTTTGTCCTCTTCCCAGCTAATATTCAGCAATGAGTACACCCAGGCAGAAAACCAGAATTGGCATCTGAAACATTTCTGCTGCTTTGACTGTGACAACATTCTAGCAGGGGAAATTTATGTGATGGTCAATGAGAAGCCTGTGTGCAAGCCCTGCTACGTGAAGAATCACGCTGTGGTAAGAAGCCTTATAGGGATATGGTTGCCTCAGCCTGCTTTATGACTTGAGT
>PVLC010030699.1:0-19321 GCA_004027655.1 Graphiurus murinus
GGAGGAGGAGGAGGAGGAGGAGGAGGAGGAGGAAAGAAAGGAGGAAGAAATGATGCTTGGTGGGAAAACACTGTTTTGAACAAATGACCTAGTGGGAGCTGCTGTCCAGGAAAGCTTTCTCCTAGCCTGTGGTGTGACCATTAACATAACCACCTTAATATTAGATTACTAACAGTACTTACAGGCCACCCTCCCCAGAGATTAAGCACAAACACAATTTGCAGGGGAAAACAAAGCTCTTTAACGTCTCAAAGTAGCAAAATAAATTTTATATTAAAAAAATACTCCAGGCAACAGCTGGTGCTTCCAGGAACCTGTAGAAATGAGTCCGCTGTCTAGTAAAGCAGTTGGCCTTGGTAAAGATTGTGCACTCCATGGCATTTTAACTTGCAGAGTAAATCTCTGTGAATGCCAAACATGTAATATTACATAAACAAAGTTTACTTCAGCTCATACAAAAACGGGGCAGTTAAATTGTTTCAAAGTATTTTTCTCCGTCTGGAAATAGATATACAAAAATGCACCTAGGCCGTGTACTAAAGGCTGTATACCAGAGAAGTCTGTATAACAAAGTATTAACTGGGATTCTCTTTAAGGCTGGGCTTGTGAGTAATTAAAATATTGTTTTCATACAGTTCAGTATCTGCCAAAATTATTACTAAAAATTGAATCAATTTTGAAATATAAAAAATACTGTTTAAAATAAAGTAAGCCAGGCATGGTGGCACATGCTTGTAATCCCAGTACTTGGGAGGCTGAAACAGGAGGATTGCAGGTTTGCAGCCAGCCTCAGCTACTTAGTGAGGCCCTCTGCAACTTAGCGATACTCTGTTTCAAAAATAGAAGAATACAGCTACCTAGTGAGGCACTCCGCAACTTAGTGAGACTCGGTTTCAAAATAAAGAATAAAAAATAGGGCTGGGGGTATAGCTCGGAGGTAGAATGCCCCTGAGTTCAATCCCCAGTACCGCCAAAAAAAAAAAAAAAAAAGTAAAGCATCTAGGCATGGTGACACATGCCTGTAATCCCTGTACTTGGGAGGCTGAGAAAGGAGGATTGCAGGTTTGCAGCCAGCCTCAGCAACTTAGTAAAGCCCTCTGCAACTTCATGAGACCCTGTTTCCAAATAAACAGGGTGTAGCTCAGAAGTAGAATTCCCCTGGTTTCGATCCCTAGTATCACAATAAATAAATAAGTAAATGAATTTATCAATTAATTAATAATAAAAATAAAATTAAGCAAAGCAACCTACACTCTCATCACTTATATGCACTGAGACAACAAGAGAAGAAAAGGGGAAAAATCATACCTCACTATGGCTTATTTTACCATGAAAATGACTTGTCGATAAATGCCCTTGTGGTTAGATGAAAGTCAGGAGAATTAAATATTATAGATTATAAACTAAAAACCCTTACTGTCTAAACTACAGAGCCAATCTATTAAAGTTATTGCTAGGACTTTAGGAAATCTATTTTTAGAGTTTGTATATAATTCAATAGATCCTTCAAAGGGACAGAGACCTTGAAGAAAATTTTCTCAAGTAAAAGGTCATCTGATTTAACTGATATGACAGGGCCAGGTTAAACTAGGCACAGTGGCACATGCCTGTAATCCGAGTACTTGGGAGGCTGAGACAGGAGGATCACAGGTTTGAGGACAGCCGCAGCAATTTATCAAGACTCTGTTTTAAAATAAAAAAAATAATAAAGAGGGCTGGGGGTATAGCTCAGAAGTAGAATGCACCTGGGTTTAAATACCAGTAGCGCCACAGAAAGAAAGCAAGAAAAAAAGAAAGGAAGGAAGGAAGGAAGGAGAGAGGGAAGGGAGGGGGAGGGGAGGACAGGACAGGTTAATTCACAAGGATGCATTGAATATAGTTTCTGTGATGGAACGCTTTCTCCTAGCTTGTGGCACAGCCATTAATGTGTCATAACCACTTTAATCATATTGATTTAAAGCACTTACAGAAACAGCATAAACAAGGGATTCTGCAGTTTGGAAGGTACTTGGTTGGGGAGCCCAAGAGCCCCAGGGTGTGAGTTGTATGGACACAGATGGGTCACGAGTCTAACAAAACCAATCCCCAGGTATCCATGGGGATTAGTGATGTAATTTTAGGGCATATCAGTGATGTATAGTGAAGTAAATGAAATTGAACTCTGAATACCACTTGTGCTTTGAAGGGTTCTAGGTTCCACCTACTCAACAGACCAGGCACTGAGAGGAAGGAGGAAAAATACAGCCAATCAATCCTGTGTTTGCTTCAGGTCTGTGCTTTCTCAACTATTTTATCATTGTCCTACCCAAGACTGGCTGTGACACTGAGACAGCAGATGTCTTCATTTTATGATCACAGAGAGAAAGCTTACCTGCTTCCATCTTGGTGTCAACATCAGCACTAACTTTTGATGCGGAGCCCTCGTCTGTGACACAGTTCTTCATTGTCTTCTCCCTAGAGCTGGCACAGAGAAGCATGTACTTCAAACTCTGAAGAAAGTGTCTGTAAGCACCAGCCTATGCTATTTAGATAGGCAGGTCACAGGTTCGAAGTCAGCCTCAGCAACTTAGTCAGGCTCTTAGCAACTTAGTGAGACCCTGTTTCTTTTTTCTTTCTTTCTTTTTTTTTTTTTTTTTGCGGTACTAGGGATTGAACTCAGGGGCATTCTACCTCTGAGCTACATCCCCAGCCCTATTTTTTATTCTTTATTTTGAAACCGGGTCTCACTAAGTTGTGGAGTGCCTCACTAGGTAGCTGAGGCTGGCCGCGAACCCGGATCCTCCGGTCTCAGCCTTCCGAATGCTGGAATTACAGGCGTGCGCCACCACGCCCGGCTTGAGACCCTGTTTCTAAAAAGAAAAAATTGGCCTGGGGGTGTAGCTCAGAGGTGGAATGCCTCTGTGTTCAATCCCCAGCATCAAAAAGAAAGAAAAAGTGTTAGTTTATGATGGTCAGATTTTTTCCCCAGATGATCTAGGACGTGTGTGTGTGTGTGTGTGTGTGTGTGTGTGTGTGTGTGTGTGAGAGAGAGAGAGAGAGAGAGAGAGAGAGACTGGGGAGGAACCCAGGGGCATTCTACCTACAAGCTATACCCCCAACCCTTTAAAAAAAATTTTTTTTTTTTCTTAGCTGGGCGTGGTGGTGCTCGCTTGTAATCCTAGTACTTGGGAGGCCGAGACCAGAGGATCTGGGTTTGTGGCCAGCCTCAGCTATTCAGCTACTTAGTGAGGTCCTTCGCAACTTAGTGAGACCCTGTTTCAAAATAAAGAATAAAATTTAGGACTGGGGGTGTAGCTCAGAGGTAGAATGCCCCTGGGTTCAATTCCCAGTATTCCCCCCCCACACACACACACAAAATGTGTTTTGAAACAGGGTCTTCCTAGATTGTGAGAGTCTCACTAAATTACTGAAGCTGGTCTCGAATCTGCAATCTCTTGTCTCAGCCTCCCAAGTGCTAGTGTTGTGGGATAACCCGGTCCCACACGTGGGTCTTTGGCATCCGTGATAAAAAGAATTTTAACACGTGCCATTTAGGAACAAAAAGTAGGAATTTATTTAGGAAAAATAAGGGAAAGGCGGAGAAAAACAGGTGAGCAGCATCTTCCTGTCCAGATGCGCTTCCTAGGTCCCAAGAGAGCAAGGCGTGGTTTACTCTTTTTTTTTTTTATAGGCTTTTAAGAGGGCTGGGCCCAGAAGAGGTCTGGACCTCCTCCTTTTTCAGGAATTGGTGGGCGCAAATTGAGTAGGTGGTCCAAATTGAGTCCTTTCTCTTTCTCAGGTTTCAAGATAGGTCTGCCCTTAGCTGTAAATTTCCAGTGTCCTTTGTCCTGGCTCTTAGGTGAGGGGCAGGGCCTAAGGAACTTCCAAAGGTGGAATGGAGGCTGTCGCGCTTTAGTTCCAGGTGTTTACATTAAAGTGATATCTGTATTTTTCTTTTCCATTTGTCTCCTTTCTGCCTAATTATTTCTTTTATCCTACATCATTTCCCCCCCTGAGACTTGTGCCACCACATCCAGCTGTGCCGGGTTCTTTACACTAATCATCTCATTCAATCATAAAAGCCCCTTACTAGCTATTAACTCCATTTTATAGGTAGGGGAACTGGCACTCAAAGAAACTTAAAAAAATCACTGAAGATTAGAGAGCTTTTATGATATTATTATTAACACTGATCATAGTATAATATTTGACCTCTGATTTAACATGTACCTAAACAAATAAATGATAGAATTAATTATTTGCCTTACTAGGAAGTTTATTCAGTTATACATTAATTCATTTCTGTATACCTCTGCAGGAAACTTCTATATATTTAAAATAGGAATTAGTTTACAAATTATATGTACAAATTTTTTTTTTTTTTTTTGGTACTGGGGATTGAACTCAGGGGCATTCTACCTCCGAGCTATACCCCCAGCCTTATTTTTTATTCTTTATTTTGAAACCGAGTCTCACTAAGTTGTGGAGTGCCTCACTAGGTAGCTGAGGCTGGCCTCGAACCCGGATCCTCAGGTCTCAGCCTCCCAAATGCTGGGATTACAAGCGTGCGCCACCACGTCCGGCTCACAAATATTTTTTAAAGAAATACTCCATTTCTGTCTACATCAGGGTAATTTTTATTCTATGTAAACTAACCTCAGTAAAGCTGATTTATTTATTTATTTGTTTATTTATTTATTTATTTTGGTATCAGGGACTGAACCCAGAGGCATTCTACCTTCGAGCTACACCCCCAGCCTGATTTTATTTCTTATTTGGAAACAGGGTCTTGCTAGGTTGATGATGAGAGCCTCCCTACTTGCTGAGGCAGTCCTCGAACCTGTGATCCTCCTGTCTCAGTCTCCCAAGTACTGAGATTACAGGTATGCGCCACCACACCTGGCTAAAGCTGATTTTAAAAAATGAGGAACTAAGGGGAAAAATAGGAAATCAAGGATATCTCTGAAGGTTACACTATAAAACATACAGATCAGAGCAGAGAAAGGCAAAATCACTATTAAAAAAAATGCCAAAATGGGCATGGTGGCTTATGCTTGTAATCCCAGTACTTGGGAGGCTGAGGTAGGTTCCTAGCCAGCCTCAGCAACTTAGCAGAGGCCCTCTGCAACTTAGACTCTGCTTCAAAACAAAAATAAAATAGAGTTGGGGGCATAGCTCAGAGGTAGACTACCCTTGAGTTGAATCCTCAGTGCCATAATAAATAAATAAATAAAAGCCGGGCATGGTGGCGCACGCTTGTAATCCCAGCATTCGGGAGGCTGAGACCGGAGGATCCGGGTTCGAGGCCAGCCTCAGCTACCCAGTGAGGCATTCCGCAACTTAGTGAGACCCGGTTTCAAACTAAAGAATAAAAAATAGGTCTGGGGGTATAGCTCGGAGGTAGAATGCCCCTGAGTTCAATCCCCAGTACCGCAAAAAAAAAAAAAAAAAAAAAAAAAATTAAAAATAAATAAATAAATAAATAAGATGCCAGGCCAATAAGCATTGACTTCATTCATTCATCATTCAACAAATGATTCTAGCCCCTTCTGGGTGCCAGGCATGGGTATATAGGCACTATAGACATTGCAGTAAGTATGATCAACAAGGTACTCATTCTCATGAAGTTTATGTTCTCGTGAGAGGAAATGACATTAAAAAGGTAAACAAATAAATGACTTACTCTAGAGAAGAACAATGCCGTAGAGACATGTTTACAGTATCTTGTTAAATTAAAAACAGTATGTAAGCGGGCATAGTAGCACACGCCTGTAATCTCAGTACTTGGGAGGCTGAGACAGGAGGATCACAGCTTTGTGACCAGCCTCAGCTATTTAGTGAGGCCCTCCACAACTTAGTGAGACCCTGTTTCCAAATAAAGAGGAAAATAGGGCTGAGGGTGTAGCTCAGAGGTAGAATGCCCCTGGGCTCAATCCCCAATACCACAACAAACAATAAAAAAACAAACAGTATGTATAAGAAGCAAATTACTGTGAAATAAATATTATATATACATAAGACACACACATATACCTAAAAATAGAAGGATATTTACCATAATATAATTAATGTTTATTTCTGGGTGGTGAAATCACATGTTACTTATTTTATTCTTAACTTTTTCCCTGTACTTTCCAAATTTTCAACAATAAGTATATATTGCTTTTGTCACCAGAATAAAATACTAATACCAATAAATACATGAGAGAATGTTCAACATCATTAGCCATCAGGGAGATGCAAATCAAAACTACACTGAGATTCTATCTAACACCAATCAGAATGGCAATCATCAAGAAGTCAAAAAACAATAAATGTTGGCAAGGATGTGGGGGAATTGAAAGTCTTCTACACTATTGGTGGGATTGCAAATTAGTTCAGCTGCTATGGAGATCAGTGTGGAAATTCCTCAGAAAACTGGGAATGGATCCACCACATGATCCGGCTATACCACTCCTGGGTATCTTTCCAAAGGGGCTGAAACCAGAGAACTACAGTAATACATGCATACCCAGGTTCATAGCAGCACAATTCACATTGGTCAAATTATGGAACCAACATAGGTGTCCATCAACAGATGAATGAATTACAAAAGTGTGGGAAACACACACAATGGAATTCTAATCAGCAATAAAGAAGAACAAAATTATGTTTTTTTGCAGGAAAATGGAAAGACTTGGAGAACATTATGTTAAGTGAGATTAGCCAAAGCAAAGGGGCATATGCTTTTTTCTAATATGCAGAAGCTAGGGAGTAGTTGGGATACCAAAGGGACTCCAGATAATGGAGGAGATACCTCAGTGGATCCAGGGAGTGGTCTAGGGGAAGGGGAAAGGGAAGAGTGAGGATCAGTGAAAGAATTACTGCCATTGAGCCGGGCATGGTGGCGCATGCTTGTAATCCCAGCATTAGGGAGGCTGAGACCAGAGGATCCGGGTTCGAGACCAGCCTCAGCTATGTAGTGAGGCACTCCACAACTTAGCGAGACCCTGTTTCAAAATAAAGACTAAAAAATAGGGCTGGGGGTGTAGCTTGGAGGTAGAATGCCCCTGAGTTTAATCCCCAGTACCGCAAAAAAAAAAAAAAAAAAAAAAAAAAAAAGAAAGAATTACTGCCATTGATTTTGTGTACATATGTGAAAATACCAATGTCAATCTCAGTACTCTGTATGGAGAAGGGGGGATGTGGCAAGGGAACAAGGTGGGGGGGCACCAAGTGCTCTGTGCATGCATGTCACTGTCAACATTATTTACATTATGATGTGAGACTATAATGCACCAATAAAAGCATACAAAAAAAAAAAAAAAAGAATAAAATACTAATAGAAGCTGGAAGTGGTGGCGCACGCTTGTAATCCCAGCATTTGGGAGGCTGAGACCAGAGGATCCAGGTTTGCAGCCAACCTCAGCTACCTAGTGAGGCACTCCACAACTTAGTGAGACCCTGTTTCCAAATAAAGAATAAAAAAATAGGGCTGGAGGTATAGCTAGAAGGTAGAATGCCCCTGGGTTCAATGCCCAGTACCAGAAAAAAAAATACTAATAGATACACCTGCATGTTTCTATAGTATGCAGATATCTGGAAAGATGTACACTGAATATTACTAGTAGTTAGCTCTTGGTGGTAGGATCTGGAGTGATTTGGGCTTTTTTCAATATTGTTTTCTTTTCTTTCTTTTGTGGTATTGGGGATTGAACCCAAGGGTATTCTACCTCCAAGCTACATTCCAAGCCCTAGTTCTATTCTTTATTTTGAAATAGGGTCTCACTAAGTTGCAGAGGGCCTCACTAAGTAGCTGATGCTGGCTGTGAACCCGGATCCTTCAGTTTCAGCCTCCCAAGTACTGAGATTACAAGCATGCACCAACACGCCCAGCTTGCCCATGGTAATTTAACTCTCCTTATTCAATAGAAAAAGATCAGCCAGCATGCTGGTGCGAGCTTGTAATCCCAGTACTTGGGAGGCTCGAGACAGGAAGATCTCAGGTTTGAGGCCAGCCTCAGCAACTTAGTGAGGCCCTCTGCAACTTAGTTAGACCCTGTTTCAAAATAAAAAATAAAATAGGCTCGGGGGTATAGCTCAGAGGTAGAATAACCCTGGGTTCAATCCCCAACACCAAAAAAAAAAAAAAAAAAAAAAAAAAATCAAACCGATTGATAATTCAACCAAGAAAGAGTTATTATACATTTACAAGGAGATGTCATCTTATAATGTCCCTTGTCTATAAGCTGTGAACATCATCTTTGGAGAACTTATAATTATATCTAAAACAAACCCATTAGTTCAAGAAAGTAGAAATGAACCCACTGAGATAAATACCAGGATGCTGAATAGATCCTTTTATCCTAGTACCAAGTAATATTACAACTTGTGGGAGATTTCTGCTGGAAAATGAAGAAAGTTAAGCTGAAATTCACTGTGACCTATTTCCAGAACAAAACTAAAATTTTATTTCTCCTTCTTCTTCCTCCTCCTCCTCCTCCTCCTCCTCCTCCTCCTCCTCCTCCTCCTCCTCTTCTTCTTCTTCTTCTTCTTCTTCTTCTTCTTCTTCTTCTTCTTTTCCTCCCAGAACTGGGGGTTGAAAGTGCTGGGGACGTAGCTCAGTGGTAGAGCACCTGCCTAGCATGTGTGAGGCCCTGAGTGAGGATTGAACCCAAAGACACTCTACCACTGAGCTACATCCCCAGCCATTTTATTTTTTTGTTTTGAGGCAGGGTCTAAGTTTCCCAGGTCAGCCTTGAACCAGCAATCCTCTTGCCTAAGCCTTCCAAAACACTGAGATTACAGGTGTGCACCCCTGTGCCCAGCTTAAAAAAAATATTATACAGAATTTTCTTACCTTTTTTCCACCTCTAAGAGGAAGTTTTCACTATTTCCCAACTGACTAAAATGCAGCTTGGCCGCTTTCCTCTCGCTGTCCCGTACAGTTCGATCATCTGGAGGCAGAAACCGGGGTCTAAGCATGTTTATTTTTTGGAGTTAACAGTAGTAGGTCAGAAAACCATACTTACAGAGGAAAAACTAAAGTCTCATCTTTGTGTGTTAGAGATAGGTCACAACATAATGCTATTGTGTTGTCACCAGAGCCAGCAGTAACTCAGGGAGACTATGGGGACACCATAGTAACAACTGCCACGTAGGGTAATTGCCCCTTCAGGAGAGTGGAGCTGGGGCAGCAAACCACCTCAGGCGCGGGCTGAAAGTCACACCATTTGCTCAGAGTTTACTTGGTTTCCCTACAATGAATTTCCAAGGAACATGTGAAACCAAATTTTATATCACTGAGAAATGTATTCTCAGCTGGGTGTGGTGGGGCACGCCTGTATTCCCAGTACTTGGGAGGCTGAGACGAGAGGATCGCAGGTTGGAAGACAGCCTCAGCAAGTAGTGAGACTTTTATCAATCTAGTGAGACTCTGTTCCAAAATAAAAATTAAAAAATTGGGTGAGGGTGTAGCTTGGAGGTAAAATGCCCCTGGGTTCAATCCTCAGTACTACATACAATGATAAGTAGATAAACCAACAAATAAGGGCTGAGGGTGTTGCTCAGAAGTAAAATGCTCCTGGGTTCAATCCCCAGTACTCCCCCCGCCCCCCCCCACAGAAAGAAATGTATACTCAAAAACAAAATTATAAGGAAATACAGATCAGCTCATTTGAAGGGATATTTCTTGTTCCTTGCCAACTAACCCCCAAAGAATTGTATTAGTTTTCTATTGCTAATAACAGTTGCAAAGTTGGGGCATCTGGAAAAATAAGTCTCAACCTGGAAATTCTGTACTGAGGAGGAAGCGGTGGTGAAACCATCAACTGGAGAACACTAAAGCTGGAAGTAACTGATAAAATCATAGACAGTCATTCAATAAACAATAAACGGACCTGCCACACATCCTGCCAACACAAAGAATTGCATAAATATTGACTAATAAACAAACGTGTCCTGCCAGTGCGTACGCTGGGCCAATTTCCAAAAAGTTGAGAGGTGGCTGATTTCAAGCAAGAGTCCAGGGCAGGAGCAGAGGAGGGGGGCCTCACCCAGTTTCTCCAGGGTTTGTAGCGTGTACACAGCAAAGAGCCTGTAATCGGTATCTTTCCTTACAACAGGATTGAGTCTCAAATCTAGTTCTCTGAGGAAAGGTAAAGGCTGTAGGCGGGACACCTCCACTAATGAAGGAATGTTGTTATAGTACAAGTTCAGGTCTTGGAGTGAACATAAGTACTGGATGCCCTGCAAGGAAAAGACCACATTATGAAACTGCACATTGGTAGGCATCTCAAAGAGAAAAGCAGAAATGTATTTATTACCTTCCATCCTTAAACACCTCACCCGAGTCACCCAGGAGAAAGGCAGGATTGCAACTCCCTCTCAGTTGCCTGAGAACAAGAACGCTGCCGCCCATGGGCACTGGGTGCTGTGTATGTTAAGAAACTCACAGAGAAAAGCCGGGCGTGGTGGCGCACGCTTGTAATCCCAGCATTCGGGAGGCTGAGACCGGAGGATCCGGGTTCGAGGCCAGCCTCAGCTACCTAGTGAGGCACTCCACAACTTAGTGAGACTCGGTTTCAAAATAAAGAATAAAAAATAGGGCTGGGGGTATAGCTCGGAGGTAGAATGCCTCTGAGTTCAATCCCCAGTACCGCAAAAAAAAAAAAAAAAGAAACTCACAGAGATGATGCATCTCCTCCTTTATAAAGTCTGACATTCAAATATCTGTAATCAGTGTTCTGTATCTATTGGCTTCCAAGTCTCCCAATTCAATCCTTCCCAGTGGGAGCCAGGCCAAGCCACTTTGGCTTTCTCTCACCTTTGCCCCAAGCATTTTTCTACTTCATAAGAACATTTATTTATTTATTTAGTTATTTATTTAATTTATTTTGGTGGTACTGGGAATTGAACCCAGAGGCATTCTACTTCTGAGCTACACCCCCAGCCCTATTTTGTTTTTTATTTGGAAACAACAGGGTCTTGCTAAGTTGCTGAGGTTGGCTTCGAATCCATGATTCTCCTGTCTCAGCTTCCCAAGTACTTGGATTTCAGGTGTGTGCCACCATGCCCCCAGCAAGAACCTCAATTTAAGAGAGGAAGGAAGGGAGGCTAAAGGGCTGATTCTGGGGAAGAAAGGCATGGTTAAAAAAAAAAAAAAAAAAGCCGGGCATGGTGGCGCACGCTTGTAATCCCAGCATTTGGGAGGCTGAGACCGGAGGATCCGGGTTCGTGGCCAGCCTCAGCTACCTAGTGAGGCACTCCGCAACTCAGTGAGACTCTGTTTCAAAATAAAGAATAAAAAGGGGCTGGGGGTGTAGCTCGGAGGTAGAATGCCCCTGAGTTCAATCCCCAGTACCGCAAAAAAAAAAAAAAAAAGTGTGTGTGTGTGTGTGTGTGTGTGTGTGTGTGTGTGTGTATTACATCCTTATATCTGAATGCCTCACTTACAGTTTTGATGTACTATGTGGGGAAAGAAAACAACACTATCTCAGAGTCTTTCCTGCTGGGCCAGCCTAGGACCTCTCTTGTCCTTGTTTTCCTCTTCAGAGTCCCTGCCAGCATGCAAGCTGCCCATCCTCCAGTCAGTCAGTTCTTCTTGGTGGAAATGTTCTTCCGTTCAGTGCTCATACTACACATTTAGCAACCCCACCCCTCTACTTCACTGGCAACATTACAAGAGGAAAAACCACAATTTTCCTGCTCAGCTGAAACCTGCTATTAAAAGGAATTATTTTATTTTCATGTATTTTGCTAATTAGCTACTTATGATAAATTTCAGGACAATATTTCAAGGCATATACATATCTGTATAATTATATGCCTTTAGTAATTAAAGTGCTTGCCATGTAAGGAACTCTGTCCCTGAGGATTATTTCGGAAAGGAGAAATTATTTTTCATTATGTATTTGTAAAATAATGTTTTCATTCTTCTCACATTTGAAATTACCATGTTCTGCCGAGTGTGGTGGCACACTCTTGTAATCCCAGTATTTGGGAGGCTGAGACAGGAGGATCGCAGATTCATGGCCAGCCTCAGTAACTTAGTGAGGCCATCTGCAACTTAGTGAGACCCTATTACAAAATAAAATAAAAGAGGGTTGGAGGTGTAGCTTGAAGGTAGAATGCCCCTGAGTTCTATCCCCAGTAACACACACACACACACACACACACACACACACATAAAATAAAACTTACCATGTTCTAGCCATGTATGATGGTACATGTCTGTAACCCCAGTACTTGGGAGGCTAAAACAGGAGGATCGCAGGTTCAAGGATAGCCTCAGCAACACAGGGAGGCTTTCAGCAACCTAGTGAGACCCTGTTTCCAAAAACAAACAAATAAATAAATAGGGCTAGGGGTGTAGCTCAGAGGTAGAGTCCCCCTGGCTTTAATCCTCAGTGTACACACACACACACACACACACACACACACACACACACACACACAGAGTAAAGAAAGAAGGAAAAGAAAAGAAGAAAGAAAGAAAAGAAATTACCATGTTCTTATTGCAGGAGTTTTAGAAAACTCAAAAATATATTCAAAGCATTCTGGAGGAGAGCCCTGTTTACATTTTGATGAGTTTCTGTTTTTTTGTTTCTGTTTTTACGGTCCTGGGGATTGAACCCAGGGGCATTCTACCTCCGAGCTACATCCCCAGCCCTATTTCTTATTCTTTATTTTGAAACAGGGCCTCACTAAGTAGCTAAGGCTGGACATGAACCGGATCCTCTGGTCTCAGCCTCCGAAGTACTGGGATTACAAGCATGTGCCACCATGCCCGGCTCTGTTTTTATTTTTTTTGTTTTGTTTTTAAATTACATAAACCTTTTATATAATTAAAGGGTAAGTGGTGAGCATTAGTTATCAGTGCCTCTGGTACCAGGCTGAGGGCAGTCCACAATTAGGACTATTCCCAGGGGCCTTCTATCTCTGAGCTAAACCCCAGATCTATTTTATTTATCTAATTTTTTTCTTTGGAAACAGGGTCTCAGTAAGTTGCAGAGAGCCTCACTAAGTTGCTGAGGCTGGCTTCAAACCTGCAATCCTCCGGTTTCAGCCTGCCAAGTACTGAGATTACAAATGTGTGCCACCACGCCCAGCCTCAAGTAATCTCAGTGTAAAAATGGAGGAAATCCATTTCTATTTTCCTCTCACTTTTCCCAGTTGGCATGATTTCATGCATTCCACAACATTACACTAGAATTAATTGCAAAACATTTTCTTCCTGGGAAAACTGAGCAAAGTGATTCAGACCTGCTTTGAGATGAACATAAGCAGATAAATCATAGATGAAAAAACATGTGGGAAACTAACATTTACTTCCTATATGCCAAGCACTATACTAGTAATCTTAAATATACTGTGTCTGACGACATATGTTAATTTGATTAATCTTCACAACAGTTTTGTACTCAACTTATAAAAGTGGAAAGAAAGGGAGTATATATACAAATTATAGCAATATTTATTTAATTTTAACATAAAAAACAAACATTACATATGAAAGTAGGAGACCTAAGCAACTCTGAATTAATCCTTTCTTTTTCTTTTTTTTTTTTTTGCGGTACTGGAGGGGCATTCTACCTCCGAGCTATAACCCCAGCCCTATTTTTTATTCTTTATTTGTAAACAGGGTCTCACTAAGTTGCAGAGTGCCTCACTAGGTAGCTGAGGCTGGCCGCGAACCCGGATCCTCTGGTCTCAGCCTCCCGAATGCTGGGATTACAAGCGTGCGCCACCATGCCCGGCTTGAAAGAACTTTATAGTGAATAATAAAATTTAGTTGTGATGCATTTAAAAGGAAGAGTTGAGCTGGGCATGGTGGTGCATGCTTGTAACCCCAGCACTTGGGAGGCAGAGACAGGAGTATCACAGATTTGTGGCCAGCCTTAGCAACTTGTGAGGCTCTCCACAATTTAGTGAGACCTTATTTCAAAAAGATTAAAATTAAAATAGGGCTAGGGGTGCAGCTTGGAGGTAGAATGCCTTTGGGTTCAACTCCTAGAACCAAAAAGTAAAAATAAATAAATAAGTACATACCTGTATATACATACATACATACATAACTGGAAGAGCTTATATTCCGTAGGCTAGCATTATTTATCCCTTATTTTGTCTCCTCAAAAAATAAATTGGGCCGGTCTATTGACCATAGAATATAGAACCTTACCTTGAGGCTAGTGATCAAGTTCCTTGATAAATCTAATGATCGGAGATTTTTAAAATTTCTGAAGGCATCACCAATGGAATGGATTTTTCCAGCATAAGATCCCTGCAATGAAAGAGACTCCACCAGTTCTGAAAAGAGATTACCAGTGGATATATTATGATCTCTGCTTGGATAAACAGTAGTCAGTGAAAATAGTCCTTTCTTCCTCCCATAACCCATCTGTGAAAGGCCCTACATCCAAGGTTCATAAAATCTTATCTTCTTTTTTAAAATAGCAATATGGCCTAATATAGTAATATCAAACCTTAGTTTTATAGAGCCTTTGGTTTCTCTAATTACACTGAAGAATGTAGTAAAAGCCTCCCAAAGTTCTCAAAACAAAATTTAAAAAGAAATCCAGCAACCTCATTGCTAGGATATAGCCCTAAAGGAAATACTCACAAAATTTTGCCAGGATTTATACTATATAGCACAAGGATTTCCATTTCAGAAAGGCTTTAAGATAGAAGATAAAAAGCAAGAGAAAACTGACAAAGGGCTCCTCCCATAACCCATCTGTGAAAGGCCCTACATCCAAGGTTCATAAAATCTTATCTTCTTTTTTAGAATTTAGATTCAATTTAATTTAATTTTGGGATGGAACCCAGGCGCATTCTACCTTTGAGCTACACCTCCAGCCCTACTTGATTATTTTATTTGAAAACAAGGTCTCACTTAGTTGTAGAGGGCCTTGCTAAATTGCTGAGGCTGGCTGCAAACCTGTGATCCTCCTGTTTTAGCCTCACAAGTACTGAGATTACGGGCATGCACCACCGCACCCAACTGCAACTAGATATTTTAAATACTGGTGCGTTGCTGGGGGTGGTGGCACATGCCGGTAATCACAGTACTTGGGAGGCGGAGACAGGAGGATCACAGGTTCAACGACAGCCCCAGCAAGTAGTGAGGCTCTTATCAACCTAGTGAGACCCTGTTTCAAAATAAAAATTTAAAAATAGGGCTGAGGGTGTAACTTGGAGGTAGAATGTCCCTGGGCTCAATCTCCAGTATAAATAAATAAATAAATAAATAAATAAATAAATAAATATGCATTGATACAAAGAATGACGTACTAGGTCTGTGACTGTGTACAAGTCACTTAGCCTCTCTGTGCATCAGCTTTCTCATCTTTAAAATGGAAGTAATAACAGGACTTCACTCATAAGGTGTTGTAAAGATTAAATTAATATATGTATACAAAAGTGTGAAGTACTGTTGTGCAGTCATTAACAAGGATGAGGTAGCCAGTACAAACCCCAGTACCTGGGAGACTGAGACAGAAGGATTGCAGGTTCAAGGTTAGCCTCAGCAACTTAGTGAGACTCTCAGCAATCTAGCAAGGCCCTGTTTCAAAATTAAAAATAAAAAAGAGGGGTGTAGCTTGGAGGTAGAATGTCCCCGAGTGTAACCCACAGTGCCACAACAACAACAACAAAAGAATGAGGTAGATTTGTAGATGCTCATATAGGAACTCTCCAAGGCATCAAGAAAGGGAAAAGCATGATTTTTTTTGCATGTTTTTGTTGTTTGCGGTACTGGGGAATAAACCCAAGGACATTCTACCTCTGAGCTACATCCCCAGCCCTATTTTTTATTCTTTATCTTGAAACAGGGTCTCACTAAGTTGCGAAGGGCCTCACTAAGTAGCTGAGGCTGGACGTGAACCTGTGATCCTCCTGTCTCAGCCTCCCAAGTACTGGGATTATAGGTATGTGCTACCACACTTGGCTTTTTTACATGTTTAACTGCCTTTTATTCTTTGTTTTATTTTTGCAGTACTGGGGATTGAACCCAGGGCCTCATGTATGTTAGATAAATGAATGCTGTAGCACTGAGCTAATCCTCTGAGACTGTCTTTTAAAGAAAAAAAAATATATATATATATACATACATATGTGCAGGTTCATGTGTGTAATTAAGTAGAGGAAAGTCAACTAGGCTTCTAACAGCACTGAAAAGAGAAGACTCTCAAAATTGCTAACAGAAACTAACAGGTGTGGTGGGCCAAATTGAGAACAGCACACAAAACAGGAAGTGGGCCCTGCAGGATCTAATTTCAGTGCATGCCAGAGAACTGCATTGAAATAATTTTTTTTTTCTTGCGGTACTGGGGATTGAACCCAGGGGCATTCTACCTCTGAGCTACACCCCCCAGTCCTATTTTTTAATTTTTATTTATTTATTTATTTAATTTTACTTTTGCAGTAATGGAGATTGAACCCAGCGACATTCTACCTCCGAGCTACACTCCAGTCCTATTTTTTTATTCTGAAACAGGGTCTAAGTTGCGGAGCGCCTCACTAAGTAGGTGAGGCTGGCCATGAACCCGTATCCTCGGTTCTCAGCCCCCCAAGTACTGGGATTACAAGATTGTGCCACCACGCCCGGCTATTCTTTATTTTGAAACAGGGTCTCACTAAGTTGCAGAGGGCCTAGGTAGATGAGGCTGGCCACTAACCCGGATCCTCCAGTCTCAGCCTCCCAAGTACTGGGATTATAAGTGTGTGCCACCATGCCCGGCTCAAAATAAAATTTTAAGGTACTGGAGTAGTCTGGGCCTCATAAACTCTTAAAAGTCACAAACTAAAGAGTCCATTCAAGACAAGACCCATACCAGAGAGAAATTAGTGGGAACAGAATCTACATTAAATGGATCAGGGATGGCAGGCACAAAAAAATTAGAAGATCCAGGCACAGTGGGGGAGGGAAGGGGAGTTGGCAGGTTACTTTTTTTTTTTTTTTTTTTTTTTTTTAGTACTTTGTGAAAACAACAGAAGAGGGCGCTCCAGATCCTTGAAAATAGGAAAAAACAAAACAAAACAAAAAAACATTCTAACATTCTGGCCCAGGCTTCCCACCCAAAAGTATGGAACACATTACTGAACTTAAACAAAGAGCCACAGAAAAGGATTACAGTGAAATCTCAGATGAGTATTATGATCAGAAAAATGAACGAAGAGCGGAGTAACATCCCTAAAGAGAGAAAGCACTCCAGAAGAATACATCTACAATCCAAATGAAGATACCAAACAATGCAACAGTCCTCAGAGTGTGGTCCCCAGGCCCCTAGAGGTCCCTGAGATATATACAGGGGGCTACAAAGTCAAAACTACTTTAAAAATTGTTTTCATAATAATATGAAGACAGTAATTGCCTTTGGTACTATGTTGACTTATGTTCTTAGGATACAAAAGCAAAACTCATTGGCCCCTTAGGATGAATCCAGGCAGCAGAATCAAGCTCTAGTTCTCATTGTGTTCTTCACCATTGTACATTGGTAGTTTTTTGTTTGTTTGGTTTTTTGTTTGCTTTTTTTTTTTGGTACTGGGAATTGAACCCTGGAGCATTCTACCTCCGCGCTACACCCCCAGTCTTATTTTTTATTCTTTATTTTTGAAACAGGGTCTCACCAAGTTGCAGAGGGCCTCACTAAGTAGCTGAGGCTGGCCAAGAACCTGGATCCTCCGGTCTCAGCCTCCCAAGTACCTGGATTACAAACATGCGTCATCACCACGCCCGGCTTCACTGGCATTTTTTAAAATGCCAGTTTCAGCTGGGTATGATGGCACACACCTGTAATCCCAGTGCCAAAAATAAATAAATAAAATGCTAGTTTCACTTAAGAATGCTCTTTGTAAAGCAACAACAATGACATTTACTTACTTATGTGTTTGTTTGTATGTTTATTTTGTGGTACTGGGGATTGAATCTAGGGGAATTCTATCTCTGAGCTACAACCCAGCCCTACTTTATTTTTTATTTTGACACAGGATCTCCCTTAGTTGCTGAGAGCCTTGCAAAGTGGCTGAGGCTGGCTTCAAACCTTCAATCCTCCTGCCTTAGCTTCCCAAGTACTGGAATTACAGGCATGCACCACCATACTTGCTGACTCATTTTATTAAGTCTTTTTGTATGTTTGGTGCTGGGGATTGAACTCAGAGTCCTGGGCTTGGTAGGCAAGTGCTCTACCACTGTGCTACATCCCTAACCCCAATTTTACTAAATCTTGACCATTGAGCACATATATATTTTTATTGCATTGTGACTAAATGGAAAGTATGCATGAAGTATTTCTCCTACATACTGAAAAATAGTGAATATCTTGTGGGAAAACACTTATGTGACTGAGTTGCAAGCTAAACTAGGCACTTTTTAAAATGAAACACCATTTTTATTGGAAAAAAAAAAGCAACCTGACAAACTATGCTTATTCTGCCTTAAATTTTTAGCAGGCATTTTCTTGAAAACAAAGTGAATCTGTTACTTTAGGAAAACAAATGATAGCAATTCTTGCCCATTATAATATTTTAGCTTCTAAGGAAAAATAATTTTGGAAAACTTCTTTCTGCCATTATAGACTAGACAACTCCCTAATGCCTAATTATTTTTCTAATGAGATTGGTGGTTATATGATTATTTTTCGATGTTATGTAACGAAACATTAATATTTAGAAGATTGATATAACTTGATGAGTCAATATTTTTCAAATGACCAATGTGTGGTGTCACAAAATCATGCACTGGTAAAAGATCCATTCAAATGCAAGATGTGCCAATGGGTTTTACTGTAACAGAGTAAAAAAAACTATATATTTAATAAGGAATTAATATTAATATACTGAATGCATAAAGAACTACAAACTGAATTGGGCATGGTGGTACACATCTGTAGTCTCAGTACTTGGAAAGCTGAGACAGGAGGATTGCAGGTTTGTGGCCAACCTCAGCAACAAGCCAGGTGTGGTGGTACATGCTTGTAATCTCGGTTCCTGGGAAGCTAAGATAAGAGAATCTCAGGTTTGAGGATAGCCTCAGCAAGTAGTGAGACTCTCAGCAATCTAGGGAGACCCTGTTTCAAAATAAAAATAAAATAGGGTTGGGAGTGTCGTTCGGAGATAGAATGCTCCTGGGTTTGATCTCTAGTATCATAAATAAATAAATAAATAAAGCCGGGCGTGGTGGCGCACGCTTGTAATCCCAGCATTCGGGAGGCTGAGACCGGAGGATCCGGGTTCGCGGCCAGCCTCAGCTACCTAGTGAGGCACTCCGCAACTTAGTGAGACTCGGTTTCAAAATAAAGAATAAAAAAAATAGGGCTGGGGGTGTAGCTCGGAGGTAGAATGCCTCTGAGTTCAATCCCCAGTA
>PVLC010030700.1:5000-19346 GCA_004027655.1 Graphiurus murinus
GTGATGTAGCAGGGCACTGTGGTGCATGCCTGTAATCCCTGTGCTTGGGAGGGTGAGACAGGAAGATTGCAGGTTTGAGGTCAGTGCATGGTAACATAGGGAGACACTGTTTCAAAATGAAAAATAAAAAAATAGAGCTGGAGTGTAGCTCAGAGGAAGAAGGAATAATTCCCCGAGAGAGACAGAGAGAGAGAGAGAGAGAGAGAGAGAGAGAGAAGAGTGAATATAAAACATAAATTCTTGTGCACCTAATCCCCATTGGCCTGACTTATAACTATTAATTTACATGTCTTCTCATCTCTATCACACTACAAGTTCCTGAAAATTATACCACTTCTGTACACACATATAATATGCTCAACCCTCAGATCCAGTAAGCACCCATTAAATAGATGCTGGCCTTTATCTGGAGAGACAATGGTTCTGATTTGCCTGATGAAGGGGATGTCTTAGTGAACATTATACAAACCTCTGAGTGGTTTTGTCAGGGGCAATTTTTGAGTCTGGTATGTGTCATGTGTCATAGAAAGGGAAAAATATAGACTTTTTCAGGTGAAAATCAAGGATCCTGTACAAGCTCTTTATCACAATGAATGTAGTAACAGAATATCTCTCCTCCAATTTAGAAAAAACTTCATTAAGATGCATTGTGAAGGAGGATAATATACAGTGCTTTCCAAGATAGCTCTGGAGGAAGTGACAGGGGGTGAAGATCAAGAGAGAAATTCCTGCTCCCTGCTACAGCTTTTCACAGCAAGACCACCAGCCTTACATCTTCCCACTGTCTCTCTCTACCCACATAATCAATCACTAGGTCTTATTTATTAATCCAAATCCCAAACCCCTCTCACATCATTTAATTTCTTTCCATCTCCCCTGCACTTGCTTTACTTCAGACAAACTACAGGAAGTTTTGAAACTGCCTTCAAATAGTTCTCCTGTTTCTTGGTCTTGCCTCATTCCAATCCGCTCTCTGATATTCAGAAGGACCTTTCTAAGCACAAATCTGATAATATTGCCTTTTGATTATAAAAGTAAATCCTTCAATGGTGTATTACTGTTTTCCAGATAAAAATCTAAACTCTTCAAATATGCTTACCACACTACACTAAGGCTTTCCTTACCTCTTCAGATTGATCTCTCTAGATCCTAGCCATACTAAATATTTGTATTATCCTCTAGCTCTAGCCCAAGGCCAGGCACAAAGCTGATATAGTTGCTGCAGTAACTACTATTACTACTACTGAGATAGGATAGAAGAAATAAAAGAAATAGGTAGAAAGGAAGCATAAAGAAAAAAGAAGGATATAAAAATTTAATTCAGAAGTTCTGTATGCTTTTCCAGGCCTGTCTTTCCCTGAGCCAATCTCTCTTTTAGGCTTATCATTCCCAAATTCTTGGGAAATCTGTAAATCTTAAAGTTTACCAAAAATCCATTATCTATGATAATTACTTTGTGTACTGTTAATTAACCCTCATAATAGTTTAAACAAGAGAGATATATCTTGAGAAGCCTGTAATAAGGGACTTTCCAGCATTATCTATTGATCAGATACAAGGATGCAGAAGATGACAAGATGACCATAAACTGTCTTGTGGTCACAGACGTCATTCTCACATACCTTCCCTTCACCAAATTTTCTTTAAAGGGAGATCCAGGAACCCCAAAGGCATCTCTTACTGGAGAAGGCCCATGTTCTCCCTTTAATGTATATTTATTTATTTATTTTTTGCCGTATTAGAGTTTGAACCCAGGGGCATTCTACCTCTGAGCTACCACTCCAGTCCTATTTTTTATTCTTTATTTTGAAACAGGGTCTCACTAAGTTGCAGAAAGCCTCACTAAGTAGCTAAGGCTGGCCACGCACCTGGATCCTCCGGTCTCAGCCTTCCAAGTACTGGGATTACAAGCATGCGCCACCACGCCGGGCTCCCTTTAATGTGTATTCTCGCTTTCCTATATAAATCTCTCTGCCTGAAATTATTTTCCATCACATATTATCAAGGACCTCGCCGGCCCAAATCAAGTTTCCCTTGGGACTCTCTTCTGGAATTATCTTTTCACCCATGACACTAAATACTATTACTAATAGCAAGTATCACTTCATAAACATTGTGTATGCCAAATGTGTACTCACTGCTGTAATTTATAGAGGGAGATGGAGATTATTATTCTATTTCTAAAACAAAGAAACGAGCTTAGAGTAAGTGATTGGTAAGAAATCAGACAGATATTAAGTGGAAAGACAATTCTACTGCTCTTACTAAACGTTTCCTGGATGTTAGGCACCATACTATGTATACAGCATATATTGTCTAATTTATTTTTTCACGACAACCCTATCCTTTTATATTTGAAGAAACCAAGACATGTAATAATTTCCATTGAAGGAACACAGCCCTGGTCCAAGTCCCTTGAGTTTGCCCCACTTGAGTCTAGCCCTCATCCCATCCCATTTCCTCCTCCTCCACGCCAAAGCTTTACAGGTTGTGCTGCCCTCTTAAGATTAATATTATCATTGGCAATAATAACCCTATTACCTTACATTCCATTAGAGCTTCACAGTTCACAAAATTCTTTCAAATACATTATTAAGTATGTTTTTGGGAATTATTACAGATGAGAAAAGCTTACGTGACTTAATAAAGTCTAAAGAGCAATCGGTAGAGCCAGCACTAAACCCTAGGCCTTCTAACTCATTCTTCAGGGCCTACTCACTATCCATCCTCTGTTATTACTGTATTCACAGGCTACTCTTAACAAATATTAATTCATTAATTATTGTAAAAATAAATTGAGGTGAAGTCTAAGGGGATAGAAGGACCCTTCATACTGTAATGAGGTAGGCAGCAACACATAGGATGACAGTGATTCCACTTTTGTATCCTGAGGCTGCAATTAATTTCTAACTTGGGAGCATGCATTGAAACTGCACCTGTTTCACTCCCTCCCCCTTCACATTTAAAAATTATGTGTATGCATTTTAAAGGCTGAGACATATGCCTTTTGCTTCTTCTAATATCTTTTTCCAGTAGCAAGAAGTTTCTGCTATTGTTTTAAGAATGTAGTAATATCTAGCAGTCTTTCCTAAAAGCTTATGCCAAGTCCTGCTTGTAATTAAGGGAGGCAGACAATGCAGACAGACAATTCATTCATCTGTGTCTGAGAAGTCCCCAGGAAACCAAACCAAATGAAAACAAATCAGATTAATAATAAAAAGAATAAGAGAAAGTAGCACCACTATTTATTAAATCCTTTGCATGTAACAATCTATTTAATCCTTACAGAAACAGTATGAAGTATCATGCTTAATTTTACAGGTGAAGAATCTGAAGCCCTGAGGAAAACAGAAAAATCCAGTTGGCAACTTCCTAATAGAATTAAGCTCTAAAAGACAAATGTCAACAGACACAAACCATCTGTAGGACAATGTGCAGCTATGTGCAAAGCCAATCAGATAATGACATCTACTTAGGCAAGAAATTATTTTAGAAAATTACATCCAAAAACTTATGAAATAAGCCAAGGATATTCTATCCTATAGCGGCAGAAAAAGAAAGATAATCCACTGGATTCTCAAAATAGTGAATGGCTAGAAACCATAGTAGTCCCCCCTTTATCTGTTTTGCTTTCTGCAGTCTTGTAGTCTGAAAACATTAAATGGAAAATTCCAGAAATAAACAATTTATAAGTTTTAAACTGCACACCATTCTGAGTAGTGTGATGAAATCTCACACAGTCCTGCCAGGAACATGAGTCATCCCTTTGTCCAGCATATCCACACTGTATATGCTCCACCCCCATCTCCATCAGTAGCCATCTTGGTTATCATATAGACTGTCTCCATTCTATAAGGCTTGAGTTCAAGCTTTGTTTTACTTACTGATGACCCCCAAATACAGGAGTAGTGATGCTGGCAATTCAAAGAAGCCAAAAATAAGTTGTAAAGGGCTTCCTTTAGTTGCAAAGATGAAAGTTTTCAACTTATGGAAAGAAAAAATACCCCTGCTGAGTTTGCTAAGATCTATGGTAAGTACAAATCTTCTCTTCGGAGTCTGTGAAAAAGGAAAAAGAAATTTGTGCTAGTTTTGCTGTCATACCTCCAATTACAAAAGTTATGGCTACAGTGTGTGATAAGTGCTTAGTTAAGGTGCAAAAGGCATATTTATGAATGGAAGACATGAACAGAAAACATGTTTCAACTGACTACAAAAGCCGTGAGCCATATGAAGACTTCAGCAAGCGGTCCTCTAAAAGGAGGGACATTAAACCATTTGTTGCAAGTATGAGATGATTACATGGATTTGGGAATAGATTTGGACTGAAAAATAGAAAAATTACTGAGAGGCTGTTATCTGTCAACAAGGAAGCTGCTACCACATTTCTAGTAAAGTAGAAACTGAGTAAGTCAACAGGATGTCATCCAAAGCAAGTCTTCAGCTGTGATGGAACTTAGCTCTTCTGGAAGAACATCTCCAACTGAACCTACATCCAGAAAGAGGCACCAAGGTATAAACATGTGGGATGACAGGATAATTCTGGTAGTATGTGGAAATGCTGCAGGGCATATGATAAAGTCATACGTAGTTTACAGAATGAAGAGCCAACAAGCTCTTAAAAACAAAAATAAAAATAGTATTTTGAGAAAGAGATGATGTTCACATTCTTTTTTCAGTGCTTTGTATTGAACTCAGGGCCTCATACATGCTAGCACTCTACCACTGAGCTACATCCCCAGACCATGCATGCTTTTATTATAGTACATTGTTATAATTGTTCTATTTTATTACTGTTCCTAATTTCTTATTGTGCCTAATTTATAAATTAAACTTCATCATAGGTATACATGTTTAGGAAAAAAACATCATATGTGTAGGGGTTGGGGCTACCTGTGGTTTCAGGCATCCATTGGGAGTTTACTGTACATTACTGCCACATTCATACTCAGTGAGTACTCCAGTCCTGAGCCCTACAGATCTAGCCACAATATTTCCATGTCTACAGCCAGCTTTCAATTCTGGTCTCTGAAAATATTTCACTTCTCAAAGGTGATTATAAAATTAAATATTTTTAAAATTATTTCTAAAAAATAATAAAGGCACAGGATGCCACTTACAGGTTCATTCTAAGTAGAACTGAATCCATCAAATACTTCTGATCTTATGTCAGAGATGTTCAAACAGAAACATCATTAATTTTTTTTTTTTTTACTTCTTTGTTTTCTTTAGACTAAGTATCACTATTGCCTCTCTTTAGCCTGCTGATAAATAAATGTGTTTGTCCATCTGACAACCTCAGTTTTATTTAGCTATCTTTAAAAAACTATAGGAAAGCATATTTATGTATATGATTAATAGGTATTAGCCTAGGTGTGAATGCTGCAGAGGTAACCACTGGTCTGTACCCAGGTAGACAGTATGTTTTTGCACACTTTTGAGTATGCAATAAAATCTACTAGTAATCATTAGAAATTTAAATACTTAGTTCAGTAATAAAAATTTATTTCTAGATAAAATACGAGTTATAAATATCAAAATCTCATAATAAACCATTAACTAGTGGAGTGGAAGATACTATTTCAATGGATAAAATTATTTCCATTTCCCCTTATTGCAGGTAAATAGTCATTCTTTTCTTTTTTATTCACATGAGTAGACTCTCACGATTATTTAAAATCTGACCAGATCATCTTTTTATTCTTCATCTCAGTGGGATATAGGTTGTGGTTTTTATGAGACACATTAATGCTTTAGTTTAATGCTTCTTGATTATAAAGATGCAAAAACATATTTCACAGAATAAAAAGTATTTGAAACCACACCAGGAAAAATAAAATTGGCCCTCACTTATAATAAATAGAAGAATTAACATGTTGGGGTTAGAATGAGTTCTTACAGGAGAGGTGAAGTATAATTTATTTAATCATAGTTACAGAATAAAACTTAAAAGGCAAGGTGATGTCACAATTGTCTCTTCAAACAAGATAAAGTCCCTTGTAGGTAGATTGTTTGTAGAACCTTCCCTCTCCCATCCTTTTTAAGTAATGTTATATAAATGTAAGTCTTATAAAGTCAGTCAAATATGATGCCAGTTACTAACTTGTCCAAGAGAAATACAAGAAAGGAACCTTTTTCAATGGGTTCTCTGTGGAAGTCAAAGAACCCATTCTGATATAGCAAAAGAACTGTTAAGACTGCTACAGTCCATCTTCTGCATGTAGCAATACTTTCAAGAGCTATTTGCCAAGTTAGGGCAAAAATAGAAAGCCAATTAAAGCCCAACATAGGATGGGTGATCCCAAGATTGAGCATAGATGGTAGGAAATGGAAAAGCTGAGGCTTCATTAGCTTTACAAAAGACTGCCTCTGAGCCATTTCCCAGCATGGTAATTTGGCTTTTTTTTTTTTTTTTTAAACCATAAACACTGAGTGGGCTTAATTGATAGGGAAAATAGTTTCTGGATTTACAACAATGGAAATTTTGAATTTTATACTGTATTATATTTATACTATATTAGAATAGCCAGCAAAGAAAAGTAAAGGGTCAAAAGGTAAATTCCTCTTACTGCAACATATTTTTACCAGTTGAACCTCACCCTTGTGAGTAGCAGAGTTCAAACAGCTGATAGTTGGAAGTGAGGAAGGAACAGAAAGAGGATGGAAGTTTTCATGGGTGTGTCAAAAGACAATCCTGTAAAATATTTGTAAAATGGCCAATAAATATATGAAAAAATGTTCAACATCATGAGCAATTAGAATGCAAATCAAAATTGCACTGAGACTTCCTCTAACTCCAATTAGGATAGCAATCTCAAGAATACAAAAAATAATAAATGTTGGTGAGGATGTAGAGAAACTCTTGGTGATATACTGTTGGTGAGAGTGTAAATTAGTACAACCATTATGGAGATTAGTATGGAGAGTCTCAAAAGACTAGGAATAGAACCACCATAGGACCCAGATATGCCACTCCTAGGTTTCTTTCAAAAAGAATTAAAGTCAGAATATTATAGAGATTCATGTATACCTATATGTAGAACAAGCAGCACAGTTCACAACAGTCAAATTATGGAACCAATGCAGGGGTCCATCAGCAGATGAATGGATAAAGAAAAGGTGGTATATACACACAATGAGATTTTACTTGCCATAAGAAGAACAAAATTCTGTCATTTACAGACAAATGGATGAAACTAGAGAATATTATTCTAAGTGAGACTAGCCAGTCTCAGAAAGTCAAGGGTTGTATGATTTCTCTCATTTGTGGAAGCTATAGAGAAAATAGGAAACAAAAGGGACTTCAGATAAATGAGTAGAGAGACCAGTCGAATGTGGAAGGGCTTGGAAGAGGAAGGTGTGTGGGGGGGAAATGAGGCTCGATGAAGGAGACAGATCAAATAATGCTATGTCCATCTATGAAGGTATAATTACCAATTTCATTAACATGTACAGGGAATGGGGTGGAATTGGGATGCGTGCATGTGTGTTTGTATCACATTGAACCTCACTATAATGTATAATTACAATGCATCAATAAAAGTATATTTTTTAAAAAGGAGTTAACCAAAAGAGATTGAACATTGCCTGCTATTCTGCTGAGACATCCTCTCTTCAATACTGGGAGGTGTTTCACTAAGTCTGAGCTTGTAATGCTACTCAAGAGTAAGAAGAAAAAAAAAGGCCAATTTCTGTGAGTACCTACTCTAATGTTATTTCAAATTCAGTTTAGATTTACTTTTAATCAAATCAATGACTAGTTTCTCACTGATTTCCCTGATGCTAAGCCCCCTTTTTCTGACAAGCAGCAATAAAATATAATTTGGCCACATCCACTGTTATGCAGTTCTTACTTGTTGAGTTCTAAGATGTTCAAATGCTCAGGTGTCCTTAATATTAAATGCTTGGGTATTGATAGTTAAGACATCTCAAAACATACAGCCTCAGAGTTCCTTACTTCGGACCAGTCCAAGGCCACCCACTGGGGTGGGCACGACTGGTTGTTGCAGGGCTCTTTTTCGATAGGCCGGTGTGTTAAACAGCCACTGTAGTCCAGGGTCTCCTCCTCGGAAGGCCCAATCTTCCTGATGCAAAGCACCGCCCTTGTGCGCATCCCGCCATCGCAAGTCTTGCTGCACTCCAACCAGTCCCCGATGAACCACCTGCAGCGAGAACCGGAAGAAGCACAGAAAAGCCTTTCTTCAGTTCATGCAGAGAATTTCAGCCCCTTCAAAGCACTTTCATGAACAGACAACATCCTTCTCCTAGAAAAACTGACGGTTCAATGTCGATTGATAGAATGAATGATAAATGGAAGAGCTGGCTAAGGAAAAGACTAAGATTGTCAGTTACCCTCGTGTGTGTGTGTGTGTGTGTGTGTGTGTGTGTGTGTGTGTGTGTGTGTGTGTATGTTTTACTGGGAATAGAATCTAGGAGCATTCTACCTCCACCTCCAAGCTACATGCCCAGCCCTTTTATTTATTTATTTATTTATTTATTTATTTATTTATTTATTTATTTATTTATTTGAAATAGGCTCTCACTAAGTTGCTGAAAGTCTTGCTACTGCTGATGCTGGTCTTGAACCTGTGGTCCTCCTGTCTCTGCCTCCCAAGTACTGGGATTACAGGTATGTGCCACCATGCCTAGCTAGCTGCCTTCTAAAGAGTAGCACATGGGCTTTAGAGCAGGCAAAACCAGGTTCAAACAAGCAATGCACTGTGTGTTAAATCTCTTTGGTTTTTTCCCTTCTTTTTTTTGGTAGTAATGGGTATTGAACTGAGGGGCTCTTTGCCACTGAGCTACATGCCCAACCCCTTTTATTTTTTATTTTGAGACAGAATCTCATTAAGTTGCCAAAGCGAGCCTCAAACTTGTGATCCTCCTGCTTCAGCTTCCTGAATCACTGAGATTACAGGCATGCATCACCACATCTGACTCTTCTTTTTTATTAATTTCTCAAATAATTATCTCATAAGAGTGTTATGGGGATTAAATAATATATTTAACACTTCTAGTATCCTGCTGGTAAATGTTTAACAACTGGCTCTCCATGAGGATAGAGTTCTGATTTGTGGCATATGCTAATTTTCATATGTGAAATACCTTGCAATGGCCAATTTCAAACTACCAGCTTGATATCCTGAATATGAACAGGACAAAAGATGTTAATAATAGGTTCTCACCAACAAGTACTTGCTGGCTTTAGCACACCACTGAGTGTGTCAGTCACATAACAAACAAGAAACAGTAATGATTATTATTATTATTATTATTATTATTATTATTATTATTATTACATTGAGGCTGTTTCTTCCATAATGGAGGATTATATGCTAAAGCCAGCTTAAATGAACTGAGGATTTGTTTTATAACTTCCAAAAATGAACTTTTATGAAGTCAGTAGGCCTCTACAGTCCTTATAGGGTCAGATAAAGCCCACATATCTATGCAAAGGACATGGGAATCTTAAGACACCTTCAGCAAATGTAAAGTCCTAAGCCAGCTCTGTGAAAACACTGAGATCCTTGTTTTGATGCCTTTCCTCCTCAAAAAAAGCTTCTGTACAGTTAATGTGGAAAGAAACTCATATATCTTAAAATGAACACATCTCAGATTTGTAGGTATATCCATTCCTTTTCCTTAAAGTCATAAATGAAATATATAATAAACATATGTAATATATTATATATGATATATAATATGCTGTATATACTATATAATATCATACACATATAACTTCAGAGCAATAATGGAACCAGGACCGGTTCCCCCATTAGCTGATATTTCAATAGAATTTTATTTTTAATATTGTCGAATATAGAATGTAAGTCACAAGATATTTTCTTCAGTTCATGATTATAAGCCATCCAACTATCATCAATGAACATACTCATGCCCTTGGGTAGAAGACTATCCAGACAGAAGAGCATATTTAAGCTTAAGAACAAATTCCTTACTGTTTCCCAGAGCACAGCTCCATTTTGCCAGTATTGCGTATGGGAGGTAATATCCTGGTAAAGTCAGAATACTAGTGTCTTAAACTTGAGCCTGTATTTAGCCAACTAAGCCACAATGGTCGTTGTTCATTATTATTTGTACTATCATTTTTTCTAGAGGAAAATTTGGCATCTAGAAATGCCATGGTCAACCAGTTTTTCAAACTTAAAAAGTTTGCCCAAACTCTAAAAACATTTAACTACTAAAATTCATTTAAAGAATGATATCTTAATCCTGAATTCTAAACATCTGACATTAACATTTTTTTCTATTAAGTCATTTTCCAAAGGAGATTTAAAGTGATTTTCATATTCTTTCCTATCTGTTTTCCACAGATGAACATGATCCCAAATTGTTAGTACCATTTTTGGTTAAGAAGAAAAATGTGTACGGAGAATAATAACTTGCATGCCAGCCATAGTGAAACATTGATTCAATCTACAACAGTGATTTCATCACCAAGTTTAGGGGATAAAACAGAAATGTGTATGACCCAGCCACAAAAAGCTCAGTCATGTCACCTCCAGCCATGATCTCATTAGGTCTCATAATGTAAGAGGGATGGAGACCTTCAAATTAAACCCAGGTGCTCGAAGTACCGGCAGTGATTCAGGAGGTGTGGCTGTTCTTTGGAGCACAGGGTCATGGCCACCTCTGCCTTTTTATTCTTTAGACCTTCTTTTATTGTCAACCATCTCTTTTCAGAATCTTGACCTAGATTTATCATGCTACCCTTCACCATGGAACATGTGAAAGTAAAAGTATTCATCACCCTAGCCCCCAATTTCCTTTCTGACTTTAATTTCAGGCTTCACATTCAATCCCTGTTACATCTTTATTGCTCATCATGTTCTCCCTTCCCAAGACTCTCTAAAGGATTAAATCACACCCAAGTTATTTGAATGGTTTTGTAATGTTACCATTGCATCTGCTTGTCTCTGTTTCTCCACTCTCCTGCAGAGTTTAAGACATACAGCTTGCTTCATCTTCCTTCTTCACATAGTTGACCCTGTGATGGCATTCCCCCTAGTTTTCTGTCATTTTCCCCTTTGCTTAGATTTGATGATGAAAAAATGAACACACAAATTCTTTCTGGGACTATCAACTGCTGAATCTCAGGGATGGTTCTTTCTGTGCTGTTCCCCAAACCCAGTGATCAAATCGTCCTCATCCACACAAGTGCCTTCATACTGCTTAGATGCTAACAATTAGTGGGATCCGAGTGTTCGAGTCTGAAATAAGAGTGGTATGCTGTAGCCTGTGTGATCTGATCTGCAGTCTCGATGTCTTGTTATTATTAACAATAGTATTATTTGGAAGAGGGAATAAGGGAGGCACCACACAAAATTTTGTCCCAACCTTGATTATGCAGAATATTTTTAAAGAAAGAACCCATCATAAAACCAGATTATTTTTGCTTTGTAATTTAAAGGAAAATGGCAGACCATCTGAAAATAAACTGACATTAAATATTTGGATTGAAGCAGGGCATGGTGGTGCACACCTATAATCCCAGTAGTTGGGAGTCTGAGACAGGAGGATTGAAAGTTTGTGGCCAGCCTCACCAACTTTAGTGAGGCTCTCATCAACCTAGCAAGACCCTATTTAAAATTGAAAAATAAAATAGGGCTAGGGGTGTAGCTTGGAGATGTAACCCAGTACCACACACACACACACACACACACACACACACACACACACGAAATTTGGATTGGGGGGAGGGAGGCCGGAGCATGCAAGTAGGAACAAGCACTGGGGATGTTGCTCAGTTGTAAAGCACTTGCTTAGCATGCACAAGACCCTAATTTTGATCCCTATCACAGAGAGGGAGGGGGGAGGGAGAGAGGGAAGGAAGAGGAAAGGAGGGAGAGAGAGAGGGAGAGAAGAGAGAATGAATTTGACAGTCGCATTTTTAATCAGCAAAAAATTCAATAATATAACCTGTGTCTATTTACAAAGATACTAAAACTTTTACATTTAAAATAATATTTAGAAAGATTTTCAAAACAAAAAGTTGGTAGAAAAGAAATTCTTTATTCCTCAGTTAACTGGAAAGTAAAACTATTGGAAAGTAATAACAGAACTCTCTATGCCTTAAGCATTCTCTGGTGGAAATTCTCAGTGTAGAAAAAATATACATATAATACACATCTCTAAAGTTGTGGCCACTGAGAATAGGTCAATGAAACAGACAAAATCAAACATGTTAAAGTGCTACCAGACAGTCGGTTTGTGATTTATAATGTCAGTGGTGTCTGGTATCATGGAAAGTGTCACCAGTGATTAGAATCCCTCATCTGTAAAATGATGGAATTTGATGAAACTGATTTCTAACAGGTCTGAAATTTTGGAGTTTATAGAGGACTTTGATGAATCTTTTTCTAAACTTGAAATAACAAATTATAGTTGTTCATGGGTGAGGTTCAGTGACTCAAAATAACTGTTAAGCATTATACCATAAAAATATCATTAAATAATACCTAGCCCCTGGATAAAAATTAATTTCTTGCGTCTCTGGGCTTCCTTTAATACTTTTGCTTAATGTTCTTGTTGTATTTTTCTTATACCATTGCTATTTTTATATGTATTTGCCCAGTTAGATGGTCCTTAGGAACACAAAGCAGTGTTTTCTACATTGCAGTTGATTGCTTTTTTAAATTCAATGTGTTTTTTTTTCTTTTAATTCTTGGTCACAGTATTAATACAATGTATAATTTACTGTTTTTACCTCTCTGGTTTTCACAAATTTAAAAACTACAGTATCATACAGGAATAGCATTTAGTATTCAAAGATTCTTCACATGAGGTCATACACAGAAATATTCTTGCTATTAAAACACAGCATGGTAAAAACTGAACTTGGCCTTTCGTTTTGTATTCTAACTCAGCACCACTTCCTATCCTTACAGAGGGACACTGGCTTCCCATCAGTCATATCCTTTAACATCAACTCCTCCTTTTCCTTTTTTCCAAGTACTCAATCTCATGTCATGGATTCCACTATTTTCATTCACCAACTTGACTACTAGGTTCTTTCTCATCAAAAAGTTGCTGTATGAGCACACTAAGTTTCTTAAGTAAGAATTCTGCTGGCCCTTCAGTCTTCCAAATACACATTATTATTGTTTCTCTACCAATGCCTTTTTTTGTCTATTTTTCTCATTCTCCTGTCATTTTCTTTATATAATGCAATGACAAATCTTACTGTCCTCTGTTTTTCCATACTGTACTTACAATGTTCTCAATATGAATTAAGACATTTGAAATATTTCCCTATTTGAAAGATACTTTCTGATAAAAATGCTATTTAGGGTTTAGATTAATGGTATTGGGAAAACAATAATATTTTAATATACATATTTCTTCCTCAAATCAGACAAATATATTTCAGGTAAAATTAAATTTACACTAAAATACGAAAAGAAACTTTAAAAATATAATCTTAGAGTGGGTAAGACTAAGACTTTCCTAAACATTATACCAATGAAAAATAGAAGAAGTTATAGTTTTTCTAAATCATATTTTTGGAGTTTATAAATAAACATAGATCAAAGCCATACATAATATGGAAGAAATATGATAAACTAGGAAAAATATTTGGAACATAAGTAGAAAAATTAAGCTCACCAAATGCTGTGTGCATGTATGTCAGTATTATTATGAATTACATTTATGATGTGAGACTATAATTCATCAAAATGAAAGAATTAATATCCTGAATTAATCAAATGTTCATGTAAATAAATAACAAAATAACAAATACTTCCACAGAAAAATGGGACATCCTATGAAGAGAAAAAACAAAAAAGTAGTCCAAATAGACACTGAACATTATTTAAATGTACAACCTCATGTGCAATCCAAAAAATTCAAAATAGCAATTAGATATGAAGGCTTTTCCCTTCATAAAACACCCAACATTGTTTAAAAATAATAATATCCAGTGTTGTTCAGTTCAGGCAACTGGCATTCTTATATCCTTTTAGTGGGCATATATATTCATGCAATCTTTCTGGAGAACAATTTGATAATATGTTTCAAAGATGAAAATTTGCTTCCATTTGAACCAGAAATTTTATTCCAATTTGTGTAGTATAAGGGCATATTTATGGAAAATTTTAGTGGCAAAAATGGCTATTGCTCTGGTATCAAAGGAGATCAAGAGCTAGAAGACAGTCAAAGTTGTACAATAGTGGAATACGAATTTAAATATACAATGACATAGCTACTAAATGCTAACAAACAAAGATATTTAATGCTCAAAATATGTTGAGAACTGACTACAGAGCATTAAAAATACTATATCGTTTTGTTGTATATACATGCCTGTGTATGTGTGTGTGTGTGTGT